>JAVYIG010006484.1:0-117189 GCA_035222895.1 Strongylocentrotus droebachiensis
TAAGATGAAGCTGAATTAGCTTTGCTGTTGATCGACTCAAGACTGTCTAGAATATGTGTGCTCTATATGAACAGCTCAGGAGAAGTGATGAAAATAGGTGTGGCAAATAAAACAAGCAAGTGTAATGTGCCTGTACAGTATAAGCTATACCAGTACATTAGGTGGTTGCACATCCCAACCCATAGGGTGTGGAATGTGCTTGCCAGAGTAAGTATTTGTGGCACTCTAGTAATGCAACAGGTGTCACTAAAGAAATGAGTGACAATGGAATAAAAGGCTAGACTTCAAGCCACACAATAAAGACAAGACAATAATATTTACAAATGCAAAGTTCTCCAAGGGTCAAGTCACTACAACTCTAACGTCGGAATATAACGTCCAGGCAATATTATCATATATCGGTCAAAGCATAGTATTGTGTTTCCTTCAAAAATGCTGCATGTGAGATTAAATATCATGTCGGTAGGAGGTATAAAGCAATAAACGGGTCTTTTACTGAGGTCTCGTGCTATCAATCATATATTTGACCAATAAGACACTGCAACGTCACATCACCAATTCAAACTACGCATGCTCCACCCCCCCCCCCTCCAAAAAAAAAAGAAAAAAAAAAAAAGAGGGAAGATGCTTTTACATGCAACGATAATTATAGCCAGAGCAACGCAATCGTTTATGATTCGTGTTTTGGGAGCTTTTGATTAATCGCCGTCGCTAGGTTAATCAACGAAAAGTGTGTTAAACATAATGGGCTTACTGATATTCTGTACCATGGGAACCAATCATTAAGAGATCATCATCCATCATATCATTAACTGCTTCATAATGGATGGTCGTCATGGTTACCCTAATGACAAACCATAGACTAATGTATAAAAATGCATGAGCAAAAAATTAGCTCACGCGGAATGCCTCATTTGCGCACTAGCCGCATGCTATGGTGACTGTTCAGTTACAATGGATTAAGCCACGTCCCTGCTGAAAACATTTTTTTTTTAAATCTCTCCCGGAGGCAACCGCGCTCTATCTACTTTTGCAGCATCGAAGCTCCGGTCGCAGTGCAACACGGGACAATATTAAAATAAAAGTCAAGTTAGCATCGGTGTCTCACGAACGGAAATGTCGATTGCATGATGTAATGTCTGTTTTTTAAAGAATATTGAACAACTGTTGTTCTAGTTACGGTAAAGAGTACTAAACTAGCGCCAGATTGTGATAACAAAGCCACACCCAGAGACAACAAACAAGGGAAGAATCGTATTTGCTTGTGAGTCGTATCGAAAGGGAATCAGATTGATGTTTTGAACTTCATTTGGAGCTTTTCTGGACACGCGGGATGGAGCGTATTGTACAGGTGATTTTTATGGTGAGTAAATATCAGCATATCATAGTGGAGACTTGAACTTTACTTGTTCCGTATTTACCTAAAAACAATTAAGATTCATACAAACTGAAGAGTAACAAAACAAAAGGGATAGACAACTTAAAGCCCCACTGTCCTACTTGTAGCTACTTGCTCCCTCTATAAAGAAAACTTCCCCAATCGGTGCATGTTGGCCCCCCATGATCCTCTTTTTCTTATGTTAGTTGAGAGCTGAGTTTATGAGATAGCCAACTGTCAGTGACCTTGCTGTGTGGTCTAATCTCTTCTGGCCAAGTAGTATTGACGGTCTTTAAATGAATTACAATCCGTGGTAAATAGCAAGTTATTTCGAAGGTTGGTTGTCACTGCATCACAAACTAAGTACACCTTGCTTATTCGTAACATTTTATCATAATAGAAAACATATCAGAGGTTTTTTTTTTAAATTGGCAGCGGTCACCCCTAAATGGAAAGGGGCGTCCAAAAAGCGGCCCTTTTGACAACAAAATATTATTTTGTAAATAATATTTTAAGGAAACTTTAAACCATGAGTTTGGTATCATATGAAAGAAAATAAAATCATCTACATTTCGATACCTATTTCAATCGAATTGTGATTAAATAACATCGATGATTTCTTTCAAGAAATTGCATTCTATCAAAAAACGTTCTTTTCCATATATAATAATTGGAGAGATGTCTTTATTCGTAACTGTCTAGGAAGTTGCCCATTTAGATGGACAAAGTAGAGGTTAACATGTCTTTTGAGTGACAAATTATAGCAACTAAAAGTAATTTACTTGATTTGGACAAAAACTACATTTTTGCGCTGATACTGTGTACGTATGCATATACGTGTTTTAGTATATTGAGGACGTGATTGGTATGTTTGAATCGAGTTTTAAAGCTAAAGTTGAGTTCTAGTTATAATAATAAATACAGCATTTGTTATGCGCCCTCGATCTAGTAAACTATTCTGAGGCGCACATGGATGGAATTAAAATGAGTAACATAGAGAAATTAGAACAAATATGCATAGATGTACATTCAACATATATTTACTAAAATAACATGCGAACATGTATGACTTTAGATTCATTTTAAATGTTTCTAGGGATTCTATAGTGATCGGATCCTCAGTGGAAGAGCATTCCAAAGAGATTGCGTTGCATTGTGAAAGAAATGGTGTGGAATCGATCAAAAAAGGTTGATCATGTAGCATATAACTATTGGTGTGTACTAAGAGGTTCTTGAATCATCAACATCATTCAAAAAAGTTGGCCAAGTCTTGGTAAAAGTAAGAAGCACTGTACACAGAAAGACGTATAGGGGACTACACAAACATGTGGCATCAAAGTAAGGCCCACATTTTAAAGCTGTTATATGTCATATTTAGAGTATGATGTCATTTGAAGAGCCATGCTTTTCAGGGAACATTTTTTCTCCGATATTCTTCCACGCTTTTCAGGGAATATTTTTTCTCTAATATTCTTCCACACTTGCATGATAACAATGAAAACGCTCACAAAGTATTTTTCACCTCTCCCCAGAAATCAACCTTCTCTTTAAGGATAAGTTTTATTTAAAATATTTAAATCACCATGGGTTTGGTTTCATGTGATGGATAAATAACATACCTACATGTTTAATATCGATTTCATTAAGTTATTTTGTGTGTAAAATAGAAATTTTAAGCCGAAATTCAGGAGTTAGGAGGCGACATCAAATGGCTTCGCTAGTGCCCTTTGGCAAGGCATTTATCCTAAATTCCTCGGAGATGACCTTAATAACCGTTGGTACTCTGGTTGCTTACAATCATACACAAGTTTTCTTAGTTGTCAGACCAAATGCACCATTAAAACCAAACCAAACCAAAGCATTTACTGTCTTTTATTCATGTTGATGCACCAACTTGTCTTAGTCATGGGCAAGATTATGAATAATAGCTGGAAGGAGCGGAGTTGGGGAGGGGATATTGCCCATGTCCACATTTCCTGAAAAACTCAGAGTATAGAGGTAATAATTGTCAGTTGCACTCAACACTCCTTTTCACTAAAAACTGCTAAATGTCCAATCACTATCGTCCAGTTAATTATATCGATAGATACTGGCCCAAATTAGGTAAGAACTAGATGGAATTCGACTGCGCGCAGTCGAAAATGATGCCTCCGTTATAGAGCAATTTTACAAACCAAAACAGAAAAAAAAATTGAATTCACGTTCAATGGTAATCCATTGACAGGTTCTCAGAATATTGTGATTACAAGCAATTTCTCATATACATATATGACCCTTTGATCTTTGACCTCATGACCATAAAATCTACTCAGTTCATTGGCTCTGCAAGATGTTCTGAGTTAAATAGTAATCCATCTGTCAGTTCTAATGAGAATGCGTTCACAAGCTATTTTTGCATACATAATGGGCCCATGACCTTTGACCTTTGACCTTATGAACCAAGAATCTACTCAGTTCATTGGCTCTGCAAGTAACAAACATGACCTAATTTTGGCATGAATCCATCAATCGGTTCTTGAGATAACGCGATCACAAGCTGTTTTTGCATTCATAATGTGCGCTGTGGCCTTTGACCTTTGACCTACGTGCTCCAAAATCTAATCAGATTGTCTTCCTATGGTGATACACACTATCATTAAGTTTGAAGTTTAAATCTCCAGTGGTTCTTGAGATATTATGATAACAATCTCAATGTATGGAATTTCATAAGTTGACCTCTGTGACCCTTGACCTTTGACCTACGTGCTCCAAAATCTAATCAGATCGTCTTCCTATGGTGATACATACTATCCTTAAGTTTGAAGTTTTTACATCTCCAGTGGTTCTTGAGATATCATGATAACAATCTCAATGTATGGAATTTCATAAGTTGACCTCTATGACCCTTGACCTTTGACCTACGTGCTCCAAAATGTAATCAGATTGTTTTCCTATAGTGATACACACTATCACTAAGTTTGAAGTTTAAATCTCCAGTGGTTCTTGAGATATCATGATAACAATCTCAATGTATGGAATTTCATAAGTTGACCTCTGTGACCCTTGACCTTTGACATACGTGCTCCAAAATCTAATCAGATCGTCTTCCTATGGTGATACATACTATCCTTAAGTTTGAAGTTTTAATCTCAAATGGTTCTTGAGATATCGCGCTAACAAACTCAATACAAGGAATTTCATAAGTTGACCTCTGTGACCTGTGACCTTTGACCTACGTACTCCAAAATCTAATCGATCGTCTTCCTATGGTGATAAATACTATTCCCGAGTCTTAAGTTTAAATCTTAAATGGTTCTTGAGATATTGTGATAACGGTCAAACGGGACGGACGTACGGACGGACGTACGGACGGACAACCCGAAAACATGATGCCTCCGGCACCACCTTCGGAGGCGTGGGCATAAAAAAGATTAACCACAAAAAACACATTTGCGGCTAAAAATAGTTATTTTGCACACTATATTTTTCTCTCTCAATTCAATTTAATTTATTTCCACCATAAAAATACATATACAATAATTAAAGAAAAAATTGGGGTTGAGGGCACCAACCATGACATATATATCGAGAAATTAGAGAAATTTACAAAAACAACATTAACGAAAAAACAAATATATACAAGAAAAAGATCATAAAGACATATACACTGTCGCTCATAAAGGTGGAATATTTTTTTTTATCCCAATTTATGGAATTATTTTAAAAATAATTTAAAAATAATAGATCTAGATAATAGTATACCTTCTCAGATTTTATTGAATAACAATTTGCCAATGTGTGTTTTGCGTGACTGCTAAAGCATGTGTATGCTACTATGCTTATCAACAAGGGGACCTATGCCCTTAAGTCATAAATGACAGCAATGAGGATTAATGCCCCACAAAAGGGCACTAATATAGCACATCGACACGGTTTTTATCCTGGGGCCTCACAGTTACGGGGCCATTGTTTTGTCACTGAACCATGACTGTACGCAGCGGGGGCTAGGGTTGGGGGCAGTTTCCATAAATAAAATAAAAAACAGAAAATGCAATAAATTTTCAATAATTTATTGCATTTTACCCCGGTTCCCAACATAAAAAAATCTTCTGTGTGCCCATGCCTTGAGCAATAATGCATGGCCGTCCAGAGGATGTAGACAGCCGCTAGACTTCCCTTGTGCTGTAATAATATTAATGTCAAGTAAATTATATCTCTAAAGTGTTAAAGCCTGTGAATCTCTTATATATAATTTATTTGCCCCAAAACAATATGACAAACAATATTAGGTGTTTTGATCTAACGCGTCACTGAATATATTAGGAGGAGTCATTCAAAAAACGTTTAGAGAAAACAAAAAGTAGAATGGTTTTGCTCACCCTTAAAACTTTACCTAATAGTTGAATAACCATAGAACTTCTCCTAAAAGAAAACTGACTGAATATTTGCCGTAAATCTTTACATTGAGCAAAGCGACGTCTCTTTCTTTTTCTTCTTCTTCTTGTTATTATTATCATTATCATTATTATCATCATTATTATTATTATTATCATATATCATATAAAATAAAAACTTTAATGTAAACTGAGACGTGACACAGAATGACCTGGGGATAGATGAAGTAGAACAACCTTCGTGGGAGAGTGAGGAATGTAGAGAGAGGAGGATGAAAATTGTGATTGGGTGGAACAGAGGAGAGGAGAGGAGAGAGATGTGAGAGACACGCTCATACGTCATTTATAAAGCATTGTATCATCATTCAATTTGCAGCTATTGAGGCTATCTGCGCACGAAGTGTCATTTCAATAGACCATTTTCGTAATTTAATCAAATTTAATACACTAATCTTTCTTACATGCCTCTTTACAAATTATTTTATGCACCTGCTAAGAATAACTGTATTTCAATAGTCAAAATGCGACAAGCATACATGAATCGTTGCTAGGTGAAGCAAACAATGTGGCTTGTCCTGCCTAGCAACACGTGATGTAGGCAATGCATACATTAAGTAAATGGCCTGTTCCATTATTTTCTGCGCCGGTTCCTGCGCCAATCGAGCCTTTGAAGGCAGACTTCCCATACGCCAATTACCCAAAGCATTGCTTGCACTTTGCAGTGTGCAATAATTTTTCGTTCATTTGATCTCACCAACATATGATGAATTTTAAACCGTCCTAGGCGCTGACGCATTCCTGCGCCAGACAAGTGACGAATCTTGTGCAACGCACTTAACATAAAAGGGATCGTTATAGCAGAAAGCATCTCGTCAACAATTTGTGACGGAAGTTTATTTGCATGTCGAAGCCGAAATAAGAAGATGTGTTAACTTAACAAAACAGTTAAAATATCACAAGGAAAGGGGGAAAGTAACACCCCAATCCAGGGCTCACTGAATCTTCGGGTCATCGCATCAGGTCGGGTGGTCGCGTTAACCGACTTTTGTGAAAACAATCCCCTGTATTTACGAAATGTCGGGGGTAATGTTTGTGAAATAAACCCCACTTATCTACAAATAGTCTTGTCAAGTTAACCCGGCACTTTGTGAAAACCCTACAGAAAATTAAAGTCTGCTTATACATCATTAATCAGCTAATGTCGTGTTATTTCATCGTAATCCAATTTAATTTTATATCTGAACATCTACTTAATATACAGCACCATTAATACAGGCAATCAAACGAAGAATTGGGTGATTAATCATTCTATTTGCGGATGATGAGAGGTCTATTAAAAAGCAGGGCATCACACAAATAAAGTCGGCCTACCGGAGATTATCGATGATATTGATGTCGATATTAATTATTTCATTTTTAAGATAGCGCAGTTGTCCAAAAAAAAGGATCTGCTACAGCATTAATTTTGCTGATTAAAGTGGTGATGGTGTTGCTAGGGTGATATTTATACATTTATCATGAGATCAACAGTTTTCAGACGGGTTTAAGGTTCGACCTTCTGAAAAAGTATTAATAGAAAAAAACTTTCTTTACAACTTAAAGGCATCGTCTAACAAGGTTGAATCTGAGATGCATGTCCCTACGTGTTATCAGTGTCTGTGATATGGTGTATTATTGCGCTTCAAAATGATCTTGACTTGCCTCAACAACACAAAAATCCTTGAGTGACCAGTTTTACCTACTCACTTTTGCCAATAGACTGTAGTGTTATAAAAAACATTAGGAAAACGAAAAATGAAATTTCGATTTCCAATCATAAATATCTTGATAATCAGACAGATGATCGGCTTGTAAAAGGCATTGGATTCCTGACTGACCTAAAGGTTTATAATTATGATTACAGCATGAGCTAAATTCAGGATTTTTTTTCAAAATCTGAGGCAATGTTACCGAGTCACTTTAAAGTGACTCGGTAACATTGTTGAAGGTTAATGAAAAAAGTGTGTATTTTTTGTATGAATGTTATTACTTATTATATTCTTTCTACTGTACTTACCCTCTAACAGCAAAATACCCGGAGAAAATTCTCAAACCACAAAGATATTTATGGTTTTCTTTGAAGGCGTAACTGTGCAACACCCTCTAACAGTGATTAACAGTAAATTCTCCCAACCATTTTTTAATTTTCCAACCGTTTTTCCTTGAAAATAAGGCATAAGACAGGCTTTTAAAAATCTTTAAACACTTACATATCTGGAATGATATATATAGAGCAAATTCATTGATTTGTGATGATTTACATTCACCTAAAATTTAATTAGATTGTAATAATATAGCTGGGAGGATTAAGGAATTGATTAGATCAGTTTTTGAAAAGGCATTAATAACGGTCCGTTTCCACTCAAACTTTCAGATTATTTTAATTGTACATTTAGCATTGAAGTCACTACCTTAGCACCATTTTTTTTCTCATCTGAACTACGTTAAAAAGTCCCTTTAAAACATAAATAGTGACGGAATCTGCGAGTTGCTTTAAAAAAAAGGCATGGTAGTAGCACACTAGCAATCCTCTCTTTTAAAAGTTGTTCAGATAAGGCGCAGTAAACCGCCGCAAAAAGGGTGCAACAAAGGTTCTTCGGGTATTCACTGAGCGATGTGTTATAAGATTGTAAATCTGAAGCTTATTAGACTTTAAGTCATCAAAAATCTGAACAAAGGCTTTAGAAGTCATTATTAGAGACTTTTAGATTGAGTGGACGAGAACGGCGTGAACGTCCACTGATCATGAGTGTTTATGGCAAGCCGTTTTAACATTTAAATTCTTGATATCAAGAATAACCATTGCTTTACAACAGAAAATAATTTCTTGATATCAAGAATTACCTTTCCTTTATAACATAAAAATGATTTCTTGATATCAAGAATCCAATCCAAGGTAGTGGCCTGAATTACTCTGAGAGTGAATTCCACAATTTAGATTTCCAGGCCCACACGCAGTGAATAATGTGGATTTTCTCTCGTCTGCATTAAGAGCCAACACTTGTCATTTTTCGCATGACTGCGTCAACAGGGGGGGGGGGGGGGGGGGGGGACCGTTCAACACTTCGTTAGAGACATCGTTAAAAAGAGATGAACTCAAATTGAGCAATGCAAACACTGCAATTATGTTGTTCTTCTTTCCCTTCCTCCCTCCCCCTCTCTCTCTCTCCCCTCTCTTTTTGTCGTTATCTCTCTCGCTTTTCTGTTCTTCCTCTCTCATTATATTTCCTCTGCCTGCAAATCCCTCTGTGTCTCTATACGTCCATACCCTCTCCTACGCCATCTCTCTCTCTCTCTCTCTCTCTCTTTCTCTTTCTCTCTTGCTCTCACTTTCTGTCTCTTTCTTCTTCTTTTTCTTCTTCCTCATGCCCAAACCCAAAGTCGGAAACAAATTATTCCTTATAAAAACTGATAAAAACTATTGGTATAATGTTTTTCATACCTATATAATATTTCATCTTTCCACAGATATCATACTTCATCCTCCTCCTATGCAAAGGTAAGTTAATATTACATCATTCGTCTTCCATGAGTAATTGCACAAAAATTAATGTCGTATTTTGTCATTCGGGTATTACTTTTAAACCCATGAAAAGCAAGAATGATACGGTTTTTTTTTTATGTAGTGTTATTTCTCTCTTTTGAGAGACATTGTGAATGTAATTAACGCTCTATAAATTCAGAATATTGTTGTAATTAATTTTTTTTAATTTGTTCAACGAGCATATTATTGTCATTGACAGTAAATGAGTTTAATATATAAAACAGATTTATAAGATGATTGAGCGGTCCTAATCAAATGATTGGTTGAGAGGATACACGTGACCGGACGTTTATTTTGCCTAACACGTAATTTTACTAATGACCGGTCATTAACACATATGTTATAAAACACCATTTCTTAAAACAAAAGACATCATCTTATAAAACATATAATACACATCATGTTCCTCACTGCTGTGTATTATTTGTATAACAATCACCCTTTCAAAAAAGAATAAACAAAATAAAAGTGTTTTAAAAGAAAAATATACCTCTTTTGCATTTATTTCTGTCTGATGCAATTTGTGAATATGGATGTGTCATGTCAACGCAATAAATATGACGAGGATAAATGTTATAGTAGTTTCTTTCGCATTTCGTACTTCATTACGAAATATGTACTTATCAAGTGAAGAAAGGGTCGTTTGTATTTCTAAGTGTGTCGGTTATATCGATTTCGCTGTTCTCATGTATATCTCTAATCATTCGTTTCACACATTTGCGAAATTGAATCTGAACATACCCTTACCATTAATATGGACTCTTCCTTTGATCTGATGAAAAAGATACTCGAAATGTCCTTTATCTATTCATTATCAGTCATTTCAATGATGAATGAAAAGGACAATAGCAGAGTAAAGCATGTTTGATCTCAGGAAGAACTGGTTAAATCACTATTTTGAGTGTAGATTCTACAGAGAGTGGAAATCCACTCCATAAGGAATCATATTAGGGATTACTGCCTTTCGATTTAAATTTGCTTGCCTAAAGAAAGGTTGAGTTTTAGTAAAGTTGAAAAGAAATTGTGAGCTTTCCCAATCTTGTTTGTGTCAATTTGAAAAAATATCATGATAAAAAATGTCTACAGAAATGGAATGCTTTTCAAATGCTCTCATATTTAACAAAAAGTTAGGTTTTGACCAAACATTAATGGCACATGTATACGTGGTCCCATATACCAATTTCTATGTTCAGTGTATGTCGTTTTGTGCGTAACGTAGTGATTTTTTAATATAAATCTGATGATTCCAAAACATCACAGCATACATGACTTGTTATACTACATAATCAAGTTTTATTCTCATAATTGCTGCTAACCAGGCTTTTACTGTGTAACTGCATGATCCGAACTCAACTTTAATTTTAAGGCTCGTTCATATATTAAAAAAAAATAGGCTGTGGGACACCACCGCTGTCAAAATCCGTCGGTGCAAAATATGACGACATAAGTATAATGGGAATACGTAATTTTATCCTGCTCCGGCAATTTACCAAGGCTTGCGGGCAGGCGCGTACGCAGGGGGGGGGGGGGGGGTTGTTGTTTGGGGGGTTAACCCCCCCCCCCTTGAGTTTTTGTTATGTGTGTATTATATGTGTATTTTTTTACCAAAACACCCCCTTTTTTTTTGTTAAAACCCCCCCTGGAAAAAATCCTGCGTACGCCCCTGCTTGCGGGTACAGCAAATTTTTAGAATTTATTCTAGAAACGTTTATTTTTCAATGTGGGGAGAAGGGCCCTTGCAAAGAATTTTTGTTATTGTTTTTATTTTAGCTGGCTTCCCTCTTAATCGGTCACAGTGCAAGGTTGGTTACCCATTATTCACGTTGACTTGCCCACCGCACCTCACGATCGTCGTAACGGAAGGCATCTGTGGTCGCTTGACAGCATGTGATGCCTTTGACACGTCTTTGACTGGATCCTGTAATGGGAATTATGTAAGTGAGAGCGTGTTCGGACAACTACCACCGGACAAAATGGCTCATATTCATAGAACCTTACTAAGTCTAGTTTTCATCTAGCTTTGAACTATAACCGATATTGTAAGTTGACAACTATCTTAGAGGCTGTTCACACTGGCAGAGATAGCGCGCGCTAGACCGCGCTATCTCTGCGGTTTGGAAGGTACAACGTCGTTTCGGTCCGCCCAACATCGAGCCACGGCGAGCCAAAACGGCGTGCCACGATAGACCGTGCTATCTCATTGCGGTGTGAATAGCCTCCGAGTAAGGATTTCTTAATTTGGATCCGACCCTCTAAACCAGCATTTTCATCCTTTTTGAAGTCACGGCATCCTTTGAAGATTTAAAAAGTTTCGCGTCACCCCAATCACAAATTCATCACAGAAGATTTATTTTGTATCCCTTTGTCACTCATCAAGTGACATGTTAGTGTTAGGCGCTATATAAGTAAATATAATTTATATTATTACACATGTATATTTGTCTCTTAATTTTTTCGAGACGGCAGAAAATTCTTTTTTTATTTATTTTGTTTGGCTCCCGAAAATTTGAAAATCTCGCCGGCAGAAAATTTGCTCAGTGGGGGGGGGGGGGGGGGGGGGGGCGGGGGGAGGGGGGGTGGGTTGGGGGGGGGGGGTAGTGAGTACACTTTTTTGTGGCTCTCGAAAATTTGAAAAATCCCATCCCATCTCCAAAAAAGGGTAAAATTAACGTGTTTTTACACGTTTTTTTCCCCTCCTGGTTTCCGCCACTGGATATGAGGGCACTTCTCTGCCTGTAATCATAATAATCATTCTTCGAGCAAGTAAATCAAAACAATTTCCTATCTTTCCTTTATTTCCTATTTCTATTTAAAATTACAAACTCTAGCATTTTCTGATAATTGGTTTTTTTAATAACCGAATTTCTCTCGCTGCCCTCCTAGAGGTGTCTTTTGATTGAAAAACGCTGCTCTAGACCAATACTCCCGGAAAGCTACTCCGGCCCACTTCCCACCTGACAACTACACCGGATAACTAGCACACAGCAATTTTCCTCTGAACAACTACCTTACGGACAATTACTCTCAAAACATCAACCCCCACCCCTCCCAAGCAAATTTGGCCCACTAAATCCAACTATCCTCTGGACAACTATACAACTGGATGAGTACATTCTTTACAACTATCTCTGGATGACTATGTCCGGACAATTACCACTATCTTCTGAAAAACGGACAACTACTCTTTGGACAGCCACCCATGGACAACTGCCTCTGGACAACCATACCTCTGTACAACTATGCTCTCGACAGCTACCCTCAGATAGCATCCTTCCGAACAAACACATCTGGACAAATTTAATGATAAAAACAGTCAAATTTACATAACTATAGTTATATTGCCCACACACCCATCTGTAACCAAATGATCAAACAAAACTCATTTCAACATGAAATCAATTTCTCATTGTAATTTTATGGCTGGGTACACTTTTATTTGTCTTCTTTCTTACCATTTCCTAAGCGCGGTGAGAACTTGTTATTATTATTATTGTTATTATTATCAATCCATGCGTAATAGGATTACAGTAATATAAATACCACCTTACAATTAATTTTATGTAAGAGATAGAAACAATGCATCGTCGGATACAATTTATTAGTGCAAGATTGAAGATTTTAACGATTGATCATAAGTCGAATTTTATGTTACGGGGCCCCGGTTGAACTTGTTTCATCTTTTAATACGTGACAATGTATTGTATTGCAGACAGCAAAGTGGGGTCCGTATTGTAGTACACGGAACCCATGTAACATCACATGCTCAGGATATTCAGATTGCCCTGGAGAACAAACCTATGCTTATGCTGAATATGACTGTGAGTTGTTCTGCCCTCTGCACACGAGGCGTCAATTCGGTTGCGTCATTACCTGCGCTAATCAACCCTGTGTCGCACGTATCCCATACCCTTTAAAGTCAGCGCATTATCTGCACGGCTCATTTTTAATTAACTCCTTATACGATGTTACTCTCATATCACGTGTCAAAGGCAGAAAAGTCCCTGACGCAGGCTTACGTCAGCCAATAACGCCCCGTGTGCAACGGCTTATTTACCAGTAATGGGAGTGAGACATCGTACAAGTGAATGCGCAATGAATATTGCACAAAGCTAAGCGTGTGCTTAGGCTAATGCTTGCATACCTTGATTATCGCAGGTAGTAGCGCAATAGCAAGGACGCCTCGTGCGCAACGACCATAATGTTGCTACAGGATAACATAAAATGTAATGTAAGTTTAAGAGAAAACGTTATACAAAGAGAGAGGGAAAACTTGGTTGCATTACAAAAAAAAAATTATGTGGAACCTTTTTAAAATCGAAACTTGCTCCAAATTATTGATTTAAATGTTCCTAATTATTTGTTTTCCTAGGCTGATTTAGATGCTATTTCATTTTCAATTTTGATACATTTAACAACATTTTGTATAGCTGTTTAACTCATTCAGTTTTGCTATAATGTGTGTTGAAATCGATAAGGTAGGGTATATATCAAATCAATAGGCATTTTATAAATTTAATTTTCATTTTTCGTGGATTTGTTTTCATGCTATAGTAAAAAAAACATCCGTCATCGTGGTACATAATGACGTAAACATATTGATTGATGACAAATATAGTAATTACGTAGGTTTCCTTAAAGGGCCCATGATGACATCGAAATACAAGTGTATTCCTGTTGGTGTGCAGTCTTGCATACATCTCATATTTTGATATGTAAACTTCTGAATTTGTTTCATAGATTTTAAAATATTTTTTGAAATATCTGTTTTTTCAAACTTGCTAAGCTCCACCCCAAAAACCTCCAGAACTCATTCCCCTTGTGACATCATCTGTCAATCATCAATGAGCTAACTTGAGAAAGTGGCATGTAACTTTGCGAAAGTTGACAATACCACAAACAATAGCAACATATAAGTTGCTATGTCAGACATGTCAGACTAAACTAATATCCTAGAATAGACAATGGTATGTAATTTCCCCCAGCTTAGCACACGTTCAAAACTGCATGCTTCCATACATATTTACAATACATCATCATTGCCTTTGTCTTCCTGGTGATGCTACGTACAGCATGTCTGACATAGCAACTTGTATGTCTATTGTATTAGTCGACTTCGGCAAAGATACATACCATTTTCTCAATTTAGCTTATTGATGACTGACAGATGATGTCACAAGGGGAATGAGATCTGGAGGTTTTGGGGGTGGAGCTTACCAAGTTTGAAAAACAAATATTTCAAAAAATGTTAAAAAAACTGGGAAACAAATTCAGAATTCAAATAATGAGATGTATGCAGGACTGCACACCAACAGGAATACACTTGTAATTCGATGTCATGGGCCCTTTAATGGAAAATTAATTCATATTACATATCCCCCGTTTGCCATTAAACGCTGATAAATGATTTTATTGGCGAACTATTTAATGACACTAGTTTCCAAACACGGTGGCTTTTACAGTGTGGAATGTTCCATGAAATTAAATTGGTTTGATTGATGATTCCTTTATGCTAGAGTAATTGAGGCAAAAAAACTGTCATTGTGATCCCAAATTTGCTCGAGCGACATTTGCTCCGGTCCTCATTAGTTTAATGTTTGTCAAACCTGGCAACAATTGAACAACTAATGTATGCGGTTTGGATTCTGTCTATTGAAATACCATTATTCTTATCAGGTGAATGAAATAGTTTGTATCGAGGCACTTCACAAAGATGTATGCATTAAATTTGGCTACATTACGTAAATTGCGTATTGGCATTGTATTGCAATACCTCCGTACAATACGTACGCGTTTACCGAAAAGCGAAACCGCTTATTGTAACGACGGCGGTCTATGTGCGACGGACGTAAACATGAGTGCTCTTGCGTCGTAGAAAGTCTGTCCGTTGTTGAGCGAAAAATCGTTAATGATATGAGGTGGTGGATAATTGAACACCAATAATGGCAGTGTGCCAATATTATTATCATTATTAGTATTAGATATCCCATGATGACACCACCAAATCGAATCATAACGGATCAAAATGTGGAAACCGTTATATTTTTGTTCGGTCTGATTTCGATTTGATGTCGGTTTCGTTCGTGAGAGTAGTGCTTGGTTCTCGATCAGGTTTGGGTTGGGCTTAGAATTAGTTTTAGAGTTAGGGTTTGGTTTAGTGTTGGGGGCCAGGCTTGACGGTATTACTTCGAAAATTGGAAATCATCCCCGGAGCAATAGACCTGTGAATCAATTCACAAAACCGTCGTAAGTACTTTTTCACCTACATCCCATTCAAACGCGCTGTATATTTGATACACGCGTTGCAATGGGTTGTCGGTAAACGTGCTCATACATGGTTTCGTGAAACGCTGACCTGGTCACTATTTCTGTTTAAAATAAAAAACCTTTCTTGACGACTGAAAAGCTTGTCATTGGATTGCCCGACATAGCAACATCGTGTATGCAACGTGTATTTCATCGCTAAAGATGCCATTTTGTAACTTAATTAGAGGCAAATGCATCAAATACATGTAGTTAATAAAATAAGGATTCGGGAGAGAAACATGCCTAAACTCACACAAATACATACATTAGTCTATTGTTGCCGAAGCATAAGTCGTTCAATATAATTAAATTGTATTACTTTCAGATCGTCTTTGAATAATATTGTTCAAATGATTAGAGCAATTTCTGTTGTCTGGTTTATACGTAGGTGTGTTGGCTGGAAACGGGGAATCTCCAGTCCAAGGGACTACTCCAGCCTTGGTAAATATAGTGTTTCCTTTCTTTTAGATGTTATATTAAATCAGGAGGTAATTCCTTCTACTCTCTGTTGGGACGAAACTAAATTATGGGAGTGAAAGTATTGGTATGTTTTTAAAGCAATAACAATTCAAACACACCAATACGGCAACTCAGCATCCCAACTTTTTAACTACGTGATCTCTCAAGATGAATAAGCACTTGGGAACAAAATAATTGCAGTTCAGTAACCATAATTTATAATTCATCAATTGAACTGGTTTCTCACTTGACAAAGTAAAGATGTCTGCTATAAACGACGAAAAACCTGACTGGTCAATAAACTGAAGACAATATAAAAACAAAACAGTGTATATAATCCAAAAAGTTATTAGTTCATACAATCAAAGATATTCCGTATCTCCTGAATAAAAATAGAATAAACTTTTGATTTGAGAATATATGAGATTGAATAATAAGATATCAAACTTCAATGTCTTTCAAAAACGCTGCGAAGACTTGTCGACGGAAGACACATCGCGTAGTTGATTTTGAAGACTGTCAATGTTCTACTTCAGAGAAGCTAAACTGTTCGGCGTCCTGAACTTGGATGAACTACATGTAGTCTAGGAGCGAAGACCCAATCCAGACATTGACAATACCGGTAAAAGAAACTCGGTAACGATGTAAATCTCGGTCGGTCGAACCCGATAAGTACAAGGAAAAACATAGAGATCAGTTACATAGCAGCTATCAATACGAAGAGAACAAGGTTACAGGCATCCATTTCTCCTCCTCTACACAAGAGTGAAAGTGCTCAGACAGCACCAATAAGGTGGTAGCTGTTGAGAGCCTGTGTGTGGCCATACCTTGAACCGTAATGCATTGCCCCACAGAGGAATATTTCCTGTTGTTGCCCGGGGTATAATGTAATGAATTATTGATAATTTATTGCATTTTCTTTGTGTTTTTTTTTGTATTTGTGGGGGCGGCCGCGTACCCTAGCCCCCACTGCGTACAGTCATGATCCAGTAGCTAAGCAATGGCCTCGTTAGGGCCCAGGATCAAAAACCGTGTCGATGTGTTATATAAGTGCCCTTTTGTGAGGCATTAATCCTCATTAATGTCAGTTATGACTTAAGGACGTAAGTATAGGCTTTAGCAGTCACGCAAAACAAACACTCGCGAATTATTATTCAATAAAATCTGAGAATGTATACTATTATCTAGATCTATTAGGAATAAATCATTGTCCAAATCATTCCATAAATTGGGGTAGAAATAATTATCCACCTTTATGACCAACAGTGTATATCCAAGCTGCAAACAATTTGTTTTTACGAGTGAGTGGTACACTTAAGTCAATGGCTGATAAGCTCGTTTGCATCATAACCTTTATCATCATATTTTATCTTCCCATGCATTTCTTATCAACATTTACTTATTAGTTAGTCAATATTGATCAGCACTTAGTGAACCAAAACAATAATGTGATTACAGGACCCTACTACAGACACAACAACAGAGGCACCTTACATTTCAACAACAACACCAGTTGCCGATGAGACGACAACCCTTCCTACAACAATATCACAAACATCGGACCAAGCTACATCAAGTCCAACGGATCCTACAACACCGACTTACACCAATACACGACCATCAACAGCACCTGATCTTACTACTAGCATGTCACTATCATCGACGCAGCTGACTTCATCGGTAAAATTCAAATATCGACTGTTTTGAGGGGCACGAATACAAAAAAAATGCCCAGGGTTATGTCAAATCTGTACCTTGCCACTGAGACTAAATTGCGCTGCATCATAAAGTCTCGAGATCACCGAAGAGCTACAGGTTTAAATAACCGTGACCCGAAAAATGAACAGTCGATATTGCTTTTACTTACTGCATATCGCGAGTGGATTGTCAAAAAGGGATATATTATATTGACGAAATGTGTATTTCGAAATATATTTACTTGTAGGAAATCTACCAATCTAAGAGTTGTGCACGCAAACGCGTGCATCCATAGTTAACATCATGCGTTATCCATTCCAAACACCTCGTGGACATGATTTTAATGTATTGGTGATAAAACAAACATTCAAAATCACATGGCTGATAAGCTTGTTTGCAACACAACCTTTATCATCATATATTACCATGCATTTCTTATCAACATTTACTTTAAATATTCAGTATCAATCAACACTTAGTGTACCACAAATACCGTCATTACAGGACCCTACTACAGAACCTTACATTTCTACAACAACGCCAGTTGCCGATGAGACGACAACCATTCCTACAACAATATCACAAACATCGGACCAAGCTACATCAACTCCACCGGATCCTACAACACCGACTTACACTAATACAGGACCATCAATGGCACCTGATCTTACTACTAGCATGTCATTATCATCGACGCAGCTGACTACATCGGTAAATACATCGGTGAATTATAAATATCGACTGCTTTAATGGGCACGGTCAAAACGATTGCCCAGGGTTATGTCAAATTTGAACCGTGTCACCGAGACGGAACCGAGCGGAATCGTAAAGTTTTGAGATCACCGAGGAGCTACAGGTTTAAACGTGACCCGAAAAGTGAAAAGTCAATATTATGTTATATACCGCATGTAGCTTGTGGATTGTCAGAAATAGTAATTTATATTGACGAACTGTGTCTTTCAAAATTTACTTATTTGTAGGAAATCTACCAATCTAATGGGGCGTTGCAAGAAAGTGGCAATTGATTGCAAGTTCCAAATTTTTCAACTGATTTTTGCAATCGAGTGCAGCCTAACTTTCTTGCAACGCCCTACTATAGTATCCCAAATTTCATATGATTTTGTTAGGATTAAAGTTTTAACAATTACATTAAGTTAACTAGATCTAGCTTATATCTCCCCTCTCTCTCTCTCTCTTTCTTTCTCTCTCTTACTAATGAGGCGTTGCGAGAAAGTTGAGTTGCGATCGATTGCAAATTTGCAATTAATCGCAAGACTTACGCTTGATTTTTGGGGATTTGCAATTGATAGCAAGTTTCTTGTAACGCCCCATAAGAGTAGTGCGCGCATATGCGTGTATCCATAGTTAACACCATGCATCATCCATTCCAAACACCTCATGGACATCAATTTCATGTATTGGTAAGAAAAGAAACTTTCAAAATATTAGCTGACAAACTCGTTTGCAACATAACCTTTAACATCATATTTTATCTCATCTTGCATTTCTAATCAACATTCACTTTAATTAGTCAATATTAATCAGCACTTAGTGTACCAAAAATTTACTGCATTACAGGACCCTACTACAGACACAATAACAGATGCACCTTACATTTCTACACCAACGGTAGTTGCAGATGGGACGACAAAACTTCCTACAACAATATTACAAACATCGGACCAAGCTACATCAACTCCATTGGATCCTACAACACCGACTTACAATAATACAGGACCACCAATGGCACCTGATCCTACTACTAGTATGTCCTCATCATCGACGCAGCTGACTACATCGGTAAAATAAAAATATCGACTGCTTTGAGGGGCACGGTTAAAACTATTGCCCAGTGTTATGTCAAATTTGAACCGTGTCACTAGGACGAATTCGAGCGGCATCGTAGTTTGTTCGGGGGGGGGGGGGAGGGGGGGGTAGTTGTCCTGGGGGTAGTCGTCATAGAGAGTGGTTGCCCTGGGGGGGGGGGGGTAGTTGTCCTATGGGGTAGTTGTCCTAAGGGGTTGTTGACTGGGGATGGTTATCCGGGGGGTGGATGTCCAGGGGGTAGGTGTCCTAGATCCCAAATCCATTATCTGGTATCAAAAACAAAATATCAAGTATCAGATAACAGTATAAGGACAACATGGTTCATCCGTCAGCTCAGGCAAATTAATATTCTCTCTGAAATACAGGGTTATAAAAATGAACAGTTGCGATCGATATCGAGCCAGCGATTTGAATCGATCGCGACTGTCTGCATAAGGTCCAAAGCCTATTATTTTACTTGCAATCTTCTGTTTTTTTATTTTTTTTATTTGTAGGTGGGGAGGGGGGGGGGGGGGGAGGGTAGGGGTGCATGTATCACACACTGGCTTTAATCTGAACTTTTTACTTTGTGTACATAGGTCTGCGGCAGCGCGGTGTCTGGTGAGGCTCGTGGGGACCTTTCGTCTGGAAACCAGCAGTGCGGCTCAACCTTCAAGTTCCACTTCGGTTCGGTGAATGCTAGAAATGGTAGGGGCATGTACAAATGTCAATTCCTTGCTACAATGAGCGCCATCCGTGTCATGATCTACGGAACTTAGTGCTACTAAGAAGCCTCCACTATTATTACCAACTAACTTGTGTGCCCTAATCACGGGGTACACTCTAATTGTGCAATGGCTTCTCGGAAAAAAAGGCAGTCAGTTTTTTCAATACCGGATCTGGCGTGTAGATTCTCAAAGGGGATGTTATGACAAACTATGCATCTCGATATGTGTTTATTTGTAGGCAGGGCAATCTAAGAGCAGTACGCGTATCTATTGTTGAAGGAAACCTCACCCCCCAAATAACTTTACTTATTCTGAGAGATTTATTATATTCTTGCCCATTAATCTACAAGATTATACACCGAAGTGTTAAAGAGGCGCATAAGCATTTTTTTAACGTAAGGAATATTGTACATCGCAGGGCAGGAATACGTCATATTTTTTAAGAATACCTACACTAACCTTTGGGGGTGAGGTCTCCTTTAAAGTCATGTGCATCTATTGCGTTCTTGCACTATACGTTCAAGCAGAGCTACGCTCAGTCAATATGTTTCGATATACTGGCTAGCTGTTAATGGTCAATTTCATGGCTGCTGTTTTTGTATTGATCAGAGGTCTAGAATCTTGATACGCGGTGTGTGATACTTCCATCTCTATCTCATCTTTACCGAACAGTGACCGTCCACCACGCCTACACAGATCGGAAGGATATCAAAGATGGCGCGGAAATCGTAAAGCTCACCGACAACGCTGACGAGAACAACATTGTCAGCATCATTAGCTCAGTAATCAAGATCGAACTCATTGACGGCAACACGACCATCAATCTATCCAATGGATCTGTGCAAATAACTTTCATGATGCAGCCTACCAAAGGTTTTCCCCCAACGGTGAGACAACACCATTGCTACTTGGTTAAACGGGAGGTTGAGTTATATGAAAGGCAACAAATAATTTGTGTGCTTTTTCATTCTTTGTATACGTTATGACCTAGTGTTGAAGAGCTTAATAAAAACAAAAATTCCCCTGAAAAGGATGGCTGTTCAAATGCCTTCATATTCGAAATATGACTAGTGACAGCTAAATGTTGGGGAAAACACCTCATGCCGATTGTTTATTTAGTTCTGTTTACACATTTCTATGTACAGTGCATGTGACTATTAGCACGATCGGACCAATTTCTTGTACTTTGACGATTCCAAAAACCTCATATCATATCAACTGCGAGAAAAGTGATTGAGTGCGCAGACATGGGATTCTTATGGGATTCTTTGTTTTTGCAATTTTAAAATGACAACGCCGCCTTCTTTTGTGAAAATTACGGACAAGAGGAATACAATAGAAAATTCTTTTCAATTTCGATAGAAATGTTAGGTGCGTAGAAATAGGGCTCCCCTTCCTACATAACGTCACGAAAAAGGGTAATGGAGACCGAAACCAGAATGAACAAAAAATGACATTACACTGACTAATTGGATTGCAGAATAACGCCGATGTCTATTTTTTTTTAAAAAACAAATCTTTGCTTAATTACGTCAACATATGATTTAGTGGCAGCTCCTTAGAGCGAAACAGTCCATTTATGTACTTTGATCTATCCACCTTTTCTGATAACATGAACGGTAAGCCCGAAGCTAAAATGTTATTATCTTCCTGAGTTTTTGATTTTTGTATTTTGTTTTTATATATAGGACGGTTCCAGTGGGGTGCACTGTGCTTACCAGGTGAACGGCAGGTAATCAGACTCTGTTCAAAATATCAAGTATGGACTGTTATGACGAGTCACATGTCCGATTTGCAATGCATTTGAGCATTTTCGTAAGACGTAATGATACATCAAAATTTCGAGCTTTAACAATAAACCAATTGGCTAAAAATGCATTGCAAACAGGAGTCTTGACTTATAATTGAAGTATGTATATACATTTTTTTCTACACATGTGCCTCACTTAAATTCATTTATAATCATGATTATCAAGATTTTGTTTTTGTTTTGTTTGGGGGAGGGTGATTTCAAAATAAACGTCTAATCCAACACTGATATGTACAATAATACATGACAAGTTTCACTTGCTCCAACATTCAATATATATGTTCTATTTTCTATTTGTCTTTATTGTACGCTTGTGTATGATTTTGTAAAATATTTGTTTACGATAGTGTTTGGTCAACTGATGGAGTCCAGGTCGTCTCTGTCGCCTCTGATTCGGTTGTGTGCAACAGCAGTCATCTGACTAGCTTCGCTGTTCTGCTCTCTCTCAAGGTAAGCAATTGATTATTACATGGTGTGGTTAAAGTGACTCGGTAACATGGCCTCAGATTCTGAAACAGAATTCTGGATTTAGCTCATGCTGCAATGATAATTATGAGCCTTTACATCAGTCAGGAAACTCATGACTTTTACAAGCCGATCGCCTGTCTGATTATCAAGATATTTATGATTGGAAATCGAAATCAAATGTTGCGTTTTCCTAACGTTTTTTTTTTTTATAACAAAACAGTCTTTTGGGGGGAAACGAGTATGGTAAAACCGCTCACTCCAATTTTGTTTTCTTTTTCGGAGGCACTTCATGATCATTTTGAAGCGCACTTTGTTGTTAGGGCTTCAATATAACACCATATCACAGACACTGGTAACACGTAGAGCCATGCATCTCAGATTTAGCGTTGTTAAACGATGCCTTTAAATATAAAGTTGAGTTCTTGTCATGCGATTTGAGTGTAAAAGAAAAATGGCATGACATGTCTTACATACAGAACAAAGTCTTTTTTCTTTTAAAAATAATTTCTTTATTCAATTGATTTTTTTTTAAATCAATAAATTGAGGGGTGAGGGGGGGGGGGTTTGGTTCCCTTTAATAATAGAGTAATTCATGGACAAAGTGAGGAAAAGGATAGTTGATGGTCAATCGAATGGATCATTGATTTTGTTTCTTTCGCCTATTCATATTTATTGTTTTTGTTGATCATTATTATTGATGATATTATTATTACTATTATTATGATAATTATTATCATTACTATTCCCATTTTACATGTAGCCGCCTGAAGGAGTCAATGCCCAAGTACAGAGTTATCTGTCCTATATACTTGGTGGCATTTCTATCGCCTCTTTGGTTCTTGCTGTATTCATCTACTGTGTGACTGGGTGAGTGTGTTTTTTAGGGCGTTCCGCAGTATTGTTCGAGCTCACCTTAGCTGCTCAGTGCAAGCCGGTTGTGATGACATGATCAGCTCGCTGACATTACTGCGGAACGTCCTTAACCAATTCGCTTCTGGAACCCGGTGGTTTATGTATAGGTGTTAAATTGTCTATAGTGGATAAATATCCGGATGGTGAACCACGAGGTACGTGGTTCGAATCCTTAAAATACTCTTTTGTTCATCTAATAGCAATAATGATTGGATTACGTAATATGCCATTGCACTCTTCCCTCATATAAATAGGTCTTAAAGCTACCGAAGTTGCCTGCAGCCGATTCGGAACGCCTCTGTAATCATTTTTCTGTTGACAGGTAGACAAAAAATCCTGAGGTGTCGCATCACCTCAGGCCTTTCTCTTCCACCCCCTCAATAAAATGTCTAATGGTTTGTTACAGAGCCTGGAAGATGCTAAAGATTCAGATTCACATGAACCTGGCGATATGCACGGCCCTTGGACAGATCCTTTTTCTCAGCTTGGCCAAGACAACAGAAAATAGGGTGAGAATTTTACTTTCCTCTTCTTTTTCAGAACCATCATGACCACCTAAAGAACTAAATTTTGTTTACAAATGCCAAAAGAAATGATATACCAAACAATGCTAAAGATTTGCCAATCGGTCAATTGAAAATTTCATCGAAATCACTATTCATTTTTTGTAGCATAGATATTAAGACATTAGCGTTCTAACCCGGATGTGATTCCCGGCGTTTCTAAAACATCTCAATTTCAAGACTTAAATATTATTTGATGTTGATAAAGATTGTTTGGACTCTTTCTTGAGGAAGCAATCTGTATTTAGTGGGAGCATACATTTTTAAGACCTTAATTTCTTTTCGGATAGACGACTTAGATTGTTTTAGGGTTCTTCAATTAGACAGAACAACATCCATTCTCAAATAGAAGTGTAAACACAATTTTTATTTTGTTTTACGACAGACACTCTGTAAGGGCGTGACAGTGACACTACATTATCTGTTCACATCAGCTCTTGCATGGACCATGATCGAGGGCGTGTTCCTGTACCGTACGACTGCCGTGGGCTTCAAGGCACTTAGGATTGGGTGGCTGAGTCTTATCGCTTACGGTAAGACCGAATTCAAGTGTCCACTATTGCCTGAAATGGCGATTTTCCGTTCTTAACTTGGCGCTGCATATAGGGGCCGCATACGCACCGCCTGCTAACACGTCTTGTGGAAATGGGAAACATTTCGTATAATCCAACAAATTATAAGCACAGCCTCATTATCTAACAACTCACATGATAAATAAATGCGTTAGCAGTATTAAAGTCATGGTAATAATCTAGCAATTACACTGTCAAAAATGTTCATTCAAGAGGAAACTCCCTCCTGCTAAAAAAACGTATAGACATGCGCCGTGGTCATAGGGCAGTGGTGCAAATACACCCGCTGTAAATAACAAAAAGTCACTATGTTTGGCGCTAGTAAAAGTCCATATCAAAGGACGATTGGGAGACTACTAACAGTGTTCTTCCATTACCAACTCATAACATGTTCAAAATTTTGACTGAAAGTTGTTATTAAGTGGTTTGTTCAACATGTTCAAAATCAAATTTTGAAAATAAAAAATTGGCTCACTTTGTTCCTGGTAGAAAGCATATTTAGCTTCCTTTTTGTCTTATATAGCGAGCTATTTTCAAAACCAGGACCCCGTCTCATTAACAGTTGCGATTAATCACAACTATGTACATAAAGAGACAAGGGGACTGCAAACTTGGGACTTGCGAATGAATAGGTTCAATCGCAGCTCTTTATAAGACGGGGCCCTTATCTTGTATTAAGAAGTCTATATCGAACATGTCTCTTATGATTATATGGCGGTTTCTTTGGCTAATGGTTGATCAGTCGATGCTTATATCCATTACCCTATTGTCATCTTCTTTGCTTGTCGTTATCTTCCGACTTGTCAATCGATTTTGATGATATTTTACGCAGCTCAATTATTTTTCAAACATCTGTTTTTGAATTCGCAATAGAATATTTGATGACGGTTCATCTAATTAGATGTTTACAATATGAAAGCATTCGGTACTATCACATCATTCAAATACATCTGCCGATGTCACTTTGGGCATTGTTTTCATCATTGTTTTTATATTTTATAGGCAATAGTTAACCCACTTTCCTGTTTCCCTAATCCTTTTTTTTGGGGGACTAATTGTCTCCTTATTTCCTCCTGTTCTTCCAGCAGAAAATGATGTGTTTACATGGCTAAAGTTAGCCATTCATTACGAAGTTTCAATGATTATATAGTTTTCAATTATTAACATTACACTGTACATGCACAAGGCTTTTGTATTAATCAAAATAGTATCTACACATTTTACACTAGTCAGGGACAGGTTCATCACTAAATTCCGAATCTCATTACTGATTCAAAAACATATCTGTTCTAAAATCTTATTTTACCATTGAACCATATTTTCTTCTTTATATCAATTTAATTACTTAATGTCTTTATCTCATATTTGCCTATTTTACATTGTACTATCTGGATGTATCTTATATGTTGCAGTTTTATTTGTAAATTCGAGCTGTGAATTTGAATTTGAATTTGTATAAATAAACCTTCAGTTTTCAATTTCAATTCGATTCAATTCGATTATTTCAGGAGGCTCCCTTGTGGTTGTAGGAGTGTCTTTTGGTGTTCTCTTTGACACGTATGGAACATCTGCATAGTGAGTAACATGGGCTTCTGTGTATCATTGATCACTCGTCTATTAAACGGGAAGTCTACCCTGATATTAAGTTTCCCTTAAGAAAATGTCCAACGATACATTCACCCTTTATATCATTATTGCAAATATGTGAAACAATCAATTCCGTCATCAATATATAAATAAATGAAAGTAAATGAAATATACTGTAAAAAGCAAACTGGAGAGGAGCTCGCAAAATACGTCACAGTGTTGCTAATATTTTCTTTTATCTGATGAAAGTTCTAACAAAATCGTAACATTCCTTTTTTTAATCGGATATTGCAAATTTTTCACTTATTTGTTTCCCCTATTTTCCTGCTTTTGTTAAAACCAAGTTAATATCATGGTGTACTTTCACTTTAAAGAGTTTATTCCGCTGTACTTATGTCGTTAAACATTTTAAAGTATCTAATCTACATGTTAATTAAGTGTTCATTCCTTTACTTGTGTAATTGGATATGAAGTGAAAATCTGAATTTTTATTGTTTCACAACTTCCATAGAATCCATTGGATTTTCTAAAGAAATATCAACATATTTCAGTTATAGCATTGGGCTTCGCATTGGTTGCTGTGTTCAGATTATACAATAACATTCAGTTATTCCCTTTTTAAATAACTTAGATAAGCCTATATCATTTTACACAGGTATTTCTTAATATTCTAAACAACTTGTAAACAACCGAGTTTGTTTTGTATACTGGGCTATAATGTGTATCTTATTTATGGCTCGCGATACTTGGTGAATTCTACATAAAATATTGTAGTGATCATGATGATGATTATAATAATGATGATGATATTATTATTAATAATTATCGATCATGATCACGATGATGGAAATAATAATGATAATAATAATAGTAAAAATAAAGATATAATGATTATGATAATAACGTAAATGATAATAATAATGATGAATATAATTATTATCATTATGATAATAAATCGTTAATATTTAAAGTGATGAGAATACTAGTGATAATGATGATAATAATAATTATAACAATAATAAAAACAGAATAAAGAGTAATGTCATCTTATTTGAATAAACATAATGGTGTTATAAATATATTTTTTATTCAGCTGCTGGTTACACGTTGAAGACAACAGTATCTATATATTTGCAGGATGTGTCTACGCAACAGAACTGGTAAGATGTAGTGAATGGAGTTTGCCTGAGTTTTAACGTAGGACTAAAGCAAAACTGGCTATTCAGTTTTTACTAGCTTATGGAGGGCAAATATTGAGCTTTAATGTAATTATTTCTTGCAAAGTACTTTGAAAGAATGAAGTAAATCTATAAAGAATAAACGTAATTAATGAAGTCATGAATTTTTGTTAGTAAAGAGAGTTTTTATGATATGGTAACATGTTTATGTTGATTATTTTTTCTTTAAAAAACTTAGCTTAATTTCTCATGGCTGCACTATAAAATCTTACATATTCATACGTATCAATATATATAAAAATATCACTTAAATAAACTTACATAATAACAGGACGATATGAAAAAAATAAATCTGTTTTACGGCAAAAAACAATATCTGCCTATCTATCCAAATGATATAACTTGTTGTTTTTAACTTAGGTGTAAAGTTCTAATGAATGATATTTCTGCATTCTGTTTTGTTTGTACCCGTAGTTCAGTTTCACGGTGTTGTGGTTCGTCATGAAAGCATTCAGTTCCCTGAAGGCAAACAAGAAGAAAGATGAAATCGACAAGATCAAGTAAGATCTGTTTACCAGTTCCTCAATAAATTATTCATCCCCCCCAAGCAAAAACAAATAATAATAATTAAGCTGTTAAAAAAAATTAGTTGTAAATCCGTTGCGCGTTCTTCGGATTTTTTTTCCTATCGCTTTGCCTGAGATCAACAGGCTGGGTTAGAAAAAAGTGATCATCAATGTTCCAGAAAGCCATAGAGGTCAAACTAAAGTGTTTTTTTTTTCGTAATTTGATTAAAAAATTGTCATTCCGAAATGTCTGTATTTGGAGTATTTTCTTATTAAAGATCTATACGACAAAGATATATTTTTGGGTGTTTTGCCGGCTCACTCAGTTGTGAATGTTTTACGGTTCATATTATTTTCAAATTACAGTTTAGATAAGATGCTGTTCATTCCCATGAACTCCTTACATAATATATAATAGGACTTCTGAATTTAAAAAATTGCCATGCAAAGAGGAAATGGGTTTCGCTAGATTAACAGAAATTCCAAACATATTGAAGTATTTCTGAGTTATGTCTTCAAGTATATGTACTAGTGAGGTCGACTGAAATAAATAAAAGAACTTTTAACAAAAAATTCATATTGTTACTTAATCAATGACATTGACTAAGATGGTCAGGATTCTCTTGCCTAGCTTACAAAATCGGGCTATCCGCCTCCGACTGTATAGCAACTTTATTAATCCATGTGTCGTGGTGCAGTGGATAAGCCCCAAGACTACGATGCACAAGATACTGGGTTCGAAACCTGTTAGGGCGCTAAATGTCCTCTGGCAAGACATTATAGATCTACATTTGCACTCTCCAAAGTCTAAACGTAGCCGAGGTAATAATTTGATTGCCGGGTCATCAGGGAAAACCCTTATAATACTGATGGGGCTACCGTGGGTAAACAAATCATATCGTTATTACTATCATCAAGCAATCTGTTCTTTTCTCGCTTTTCTATACAGGGCAACGGCTCGTGCGTTATGTATTCTCCTGCCAATCCTTGGTTTAACTTGGATCGCTGGAACCATCACCAGTTTCACCCAATCTGATGCTGTCATCTGCTTTCAGTACATCTTCATCATCTGTTTCTCCCTCCAGGTATGAAAACGAAAGCCCTTCAATATGGCTCACTTCGTTCCGTCGGGTGTCGCGTCGCGTCGGTCGTCGGTTACACGAACTTTCATGAGTAATCAAACATTAACTCTAAAAGGGTCAGGTGTAATGTTTGTGAAATGCACCCCTCTTACAGCCAAAGTGTCGGGTCCAGTTTACCGGACACATCATAGAAAACCTACAACAAATTTACGAAAAAATGCCTCTCGACCCGACTCCCTCACCTGCTGGTCGCTTTACTCCCATGCAGTGTCTTACCGTGACAACTTCCTCTTTTACTTCTTTTCTTCATGTTCCTCTCTCCAATTTTCTGAATTGATATCATCTTCTGTTTTGTTATTTTTGCTGCCCAAGCAAACTTCCCATATTAACTATGTATATTTACAAATCAATTGTGACTGTATTTTATGTTTGAAATGTGCAATGAATCTTGTATTTGTACACATGAACAATTCAGCTATTGGGCTGCAACACATGTCTTTAATAAACCTTGAATTGAATTGAATTGAAATTGAATTCATTTGTTAAAACATTCGATACGTTATGTCGCCCTCCCCCACCATCAGAATTTTTTTTTTTTTAAGTTTCTCTCATTTCTCTTTATTTTGTATGATTACAGGGTGTATCCATTTTGGTGTTTCACTGCTTTCTAGTTCCGGCTGTAAGTTCTTTCTAACCTCGTTACGTCATTTAACACTATTCCAACAAAATCTCATGAATACATGTTTTTTTTCTTCGAAAACTTAAAATAAAGTAATACGACGATAAATAACATTTGTCTTGTGATTAGATATTTTGTTGAATATTTAGATTATAATCCAACGAGAAAATGCCCATTTTCTATTTGTTTATAATTTTATACTACCTTTGATTATTTAAGGACTTCTCATGTTTTCTGATCAACTTTACAATGCATCTACAGTCGTTAACTGAGAGTACTGGAATAAGCTTAAGGTGGCTTAAAAGTCAACCTTAAGTTTAGCTTTTATAAAGTGATTTTTGCTAATATTATAATACACACGGAGGTTTTTTTTTAAACACTAAGTTTTTGTTCTATGATTCCTTTTCTTTATTCACTTTAGCGACCCCCTATATATATATATCCCTTTTTTCTCTCCATTTATTATGTTCTCATTGTGAAGTTTGTTTAAGCTATACGATAGCAATTGTATATAGCCCACAGAAATCACGTACGCATTGCATAATTCATATTTTAAATAAATCGCACAATTCAGTAAGTAGTAGATAAGCCTATTAGAACTCTCACAGTTTCTTTTTTCCAAACTCTTTGCGTTCGTGTTATAACAAAATAAATTGATACATTTATGAATAATTAATTACATAAATTGACAAACAAATAAACAAATAAGTAAGTAAGTAAATAAATAAATGTTCGCACATTTAAAAAGGTGCTTGACAAAGCCACTAATATTTCCTTGGATTGATTTTTCGAAGGTATTTGCTATCAATATTTGTCCTCTCTCTCGATATTCATCTAGGTGAAAACAGCGCTTAAGCTTCGGCTTGGTCGTCGTGTTGCAGATAGCACTTGGGCAAGTAGGAGGAGTTCCAAGTCAACCGCCACATCAACCTTTTAAAGAGAAGAATAAGCTCTGGGATAGGTGAAGATTAATGTTAGTGTGGAAGAGTATCGTTGAAAAAGATGTCAACTGAAAATGATGGATTTTCAAATGGCCTCACTCTCAATTATGCGAGACAACCCGTTTACCTGCTATATTTCACTGTCAGACACTATTGAGTGACTGACTGACGTCTCTTTTTCTTTGGTAATAACATACATAAAATGAGCTGTAACAGGTACATGAGCATTTGTATATATCAATAACCCACTACTTGTAATGGCCAAAATTAAACTGATTGAATCTTTGTGCAGCACAAAACATACGACCATTCGGTAAAAGGATTTGAAAATCAGACTGTTACTTAGGTGATTGCAATCAGTTAAGTCGATTCGACAACTAGTGGTCGTTATTTTCCCATTGAAAGCCATTTTCAAGCCCTCTCGTTTTGAGGAAGGTTCTAAATTAGTATTATCTTTCAAATGCCGTTTGAATTTAACCTTTTTTTATTTTTGTTTTGCAAATGGGATAAAGTAACTTTAAATTAAGGAACTTGAGTTACGTCTCTTTGAAGCCAGAAGCACAACAATGTATATAGTTAAACATACTGTAGATTTTAGAGCCCTCCTGGTTCTTACAGACGATGTACAGTATTTGGCAGTGAATCTCTAATCTTTAATTTCCATATACAGGTATTTTATGGCCTGGTATACTTAACAAGAGCAAAAGGAGTTAAAGTGTGGAGGATTGCATATTTCACCATTTTTGGGGTACACTATTTTGTAAACCATGGTATGTTCGTGTCTGTTACATTTCTTCTCTTCATCTCGACAAGTTATACCGACGATAAATGGTATGATATGCATGTACTAGACATTGCATTTAAATCTATTTTGAACTTGGACTTACCCAAACTTTGAGTATCGTTTTTTTTCCAAACTTCTTCAATTCAGTTATGAATTATTAAAATTTAAAACGCATTTGTTTCTGTGTTCTATGTCGTCCATATAACTGTAGCACAAATGTCAATTACATTGTATATAAATATATATGTAACGTGATATAATAATCGTATTGAGAATGTGACCATGGACCTGGTATAAATTTAAACATTCATTTGTTTAAAACAAATACTTTACAAAAACATTTCTATTCTTCGTATGTAGCGTTGTTTATGCGCCACAGACTTTATATTGTAGTATATCGTGTAAGTTGTAAAAAGTTTATTCAAATTATTGCATAAAAAACAATACCATTTTTAAGAAAGTGCATTGCAGTTATTCTCTTTCTTCGAACTATACTGTAAATAATTCAAATGAGTTAGAGAGGAAGAAGGGAAGGGAGAGGGATTGGAGGTAATTTGAGTTTTAAACAAAAAATCATAATTTTAATGCTGTATAATAATGTGTTGAGAAATATGAAACTCATTTTCTTTTAAAGTGTTTAGTCTATTTCTGAAGAAAAAAAAGCAGTGCTTGTTCTATTTCCTATTATGTGATTGTGAGATATTCTAGTCCTAAACATTGTGAAATTATGAACAATGGAACATGTTGTATTTATGTTCGTTTATCAAATGATTCAACATCTTTGTTATAATTATGTTGCGGTTTTTTATGAATTATGTTATGTACGTAAAAGAATTAGAGTTTTGAGAAACAAAATTAATGAATACAAAAAAAAAATTTAGATTATATTCAGTATTCAAAGAGCACATAAATCAACTCACGTACGACATTTACTTTATCAATAGCGTTAATAATTTATTTATTTCGTACAAAATGTACATGTATATGATATTTAGTTACAAGCTTTAATATTGTGTCATATAAAATGAAATTGACTATGCTAATCGCATGCTGCTGAAATACAAAATAATTCCTTTGTCTATCAATAGGTGTCTATAAAAGAATTGCCTTGCAATCTTTATACTTATCTTTATATATGTTAAGGGTTTTGTGGATATTTCGTGTAAATATTTTATGTGTTTTATTCTAATGGCAGCATTTCTTTCTTAAACGACTATGTAAAATGTTATAATTAATACATAATCGAATCTTAAGAGGCGAATAATTTCAGTCATGTTTAATATTTCTATTATGAAAAACGTAAATGACAGAGAAATGTTGCTCTTCAAATGTGTAATATGATACAGATCTCAAAGCTACATATTTAAAAGTGTCTCGATATAGCATTTCTGTATCTTAAATTGGTGTTATTTTAAAGGTGCGCTTGAAGTCAGAACAAATTATGACATTTTGAATGATAAGTCTTAATGGTGCCTTTCAAGTTTATCTATAGAGTGTGGTGTTACTTTGCCTTCTTTAAGTGACCTTTAATCATTTTATAAAAGTATTACAGTTTATAATATTTCATTTTCATTTAGAAAGTATCACTATGCAAACATGTTTTAATAATCAAACATAATGATGATGGAATATACTTTAAAGGAAATGTTGAAGGTTAAAAGGTTTCCAAGAAATTCTCAGAAGTTGTTGTAGATAATTGTGTGTAATTTCAAAGTACTTGACATATCTGTGGTCATGTGGAACTACTTTATTCTGTGCATCGAAAGGTTGACCACATGATAGGTATTGTCTAGTTGGATTTAAAATATGAAAGCATTTCAAGTAACTAAAGTTGTCTAATGTTTTTATTATTCATTTTTGTATTCATGATTTCTTTCAACAGGGTAGTTTAATTATTAAATGTGGTATTTCGCTTTCATTAATGTATTACAAATGGTATAATAACCTTATCCTACTATCAAAATATCTCTTTAAGGATTAGAATTGATTGAATTAAAGATAGATTCTCATTGTTTCCCCCACACATCCAACATTTTATAAATCTTCGTAAAAGAGTCGCACATTCGACAATATCAGGAGAAGTTGAATGAAACAAAAGCAAACTAGAAAAGAAGGTGCAAGTGCCATGGGTAATGGCATGAGAGAAAAAGGTGACCAATAACTTTTAAGTAATCGAAGGGGAACATAAAGAAACGTCAACAATAAAGCAAGACAATAAAGAGATGCCTAGCAAATGTCACTACCACTAGCAAGGCAATGACATTCGTTCAAGTAAACAGTTTAAAATATCCAAACGATAGACCAATAGAATAATGTGTCTCTAAACTAGACAGATTAAATATCAAATCAGCATGCAACGTTAGGTTCCTGAGCATAATACCGTACCTTCTCCTTGATTTATTGATGTGTTGTTCCATTTTTTGGTATTATTATGAGGTTTCATTTCTAACACGGTTATTGTCCAAATCTTTGAAACATTTTGAAGGTAATGTCGGCTGTATTCCTACATGATTATTAAACCATTTGTTCTGGCATTTAAAAGTAAAAATTCACGCTGATTACAGTATCACTCCATTTAAACACAAATTTTGTGACGGAAATGTTAGTGCGGCAAATTCGATAGGAGACATAAATATTTTTGTTGTTGAAAGATAAATGGGGAAATGGAATGTTACTGTGAAAGCCCACCCTTATCCATATTGGTTTTCATAATTATGTGAATCTAGACTGTGCGGCCAATTGTGAATTTGGTCTACTTGTAACTCGATTTAATTGAAACACAAAACGTCATTTAGTCTGTTTTGAGCTACAAGGGCATTCAATAATAAACGGTAAGATAGTGTAAACGTCATTGTGGCTCCTAAGCAGACGATATACTAAATTCAATAGAAAAAATATGTTTCAATGTATGTTTTCCTACATATTTTATTCCTTAGCAATTAATATTGGAATCTTCAAAAACACTGTTATGTTATATTAAAACAGATAATTGACCAGCTAAACGTGAACATTAGTAATTATGAAATGACCCTTTTTAGGACAAATGGGACCGTGCGTCTAAATTTTCTTCAGCACAATGTCCAAATCGACATTTGAGAGCAAACTGTTTCGTGAATGATTGAGGCAGAATTTTTGATCGATTCCTAATGAACAGATAATTTGTATAAACTGACAATCCATTTGAGAAATAAAAGTGCATTTTCATTTTTCTCCCAAATACAATGTTATGACTTGTTTCTTATGTTCGGTGTTTTCGTTTACCATTCATGAAGCTTTAAATGATTGTACTGTGACTAAAAATAATTCCACACATATCCATTTAATAATTAGTAAGACTGCATGATATATATTTCGATTGATAATTGCTCCGTGGTGAATGGTACACACCCAGCCAAATAAAAACGGTCAAGCTAATTATCTGGGACCCAACACTACGATACGCCTACCACAACTCAAACCTACACCTAAACTCAAACGCAATTGCAATCAACTCAATCATTATTCATACGTATCGAGTTCCACATATCAACGGGGAACTAGTATAATGGGGCTCCGCCGAAGCAGGTTCTCCCCTGATCTCAACAATATGCATATACATATATACCTTACAGCGTCATTAGACGGACATATGTAGTGAAAAATGAGTCATTATTAAAGTAGACATGGTCATTGGCAGGACATTGTCATGTCTGGTTAACGATTAAACATTTTAATTACTGCCCTCTACGTACCTTTGCAGGCAGAGGAAACTGATAGGCTACCCAAGAAACCATAGGTTCATTCATTAGTCATTAGTTTAGTTAGTTTTATTGTTTTGAATTTAGGGCTAGGGTTAGGGTTAAAGTTAGGGTAATGTACCAGTTTTATGGTGTCCTGTTAATGAACCGTTTCGGATTATATATTTCCTGTTAATATATCATGTAAGGGTTAAGGTTAGGGGATCACTCTCTTGTTCTCCCCCACCCCCCTCCCCTCTCTCTCTCTCTCTCTCTCTTTCTCACTTGTGCACGCACTCACACGCCAATTGTCCACCCAAATAAAGAAACTCCTTATTCTAAATACTGAAAATGTTGGTATGGTGAAAACTGATAATTCAACGGTGATAGTTGCTGTTAGTTTTTTACATATCGGTCCAAGCAAAGTGTTGTGTTTCCTTCAAAAATACTGCATGTGAGATAAAATATCATGTCGATAGGAGGTATAAAGCAATAAACGGGTCTTTTACTGAGGTCTCGTGCTATCAATCATATATTTGACCAATAAGACACTGCCATGTCACATCACCAATTCAAACTACGCATGCTCCCTTCGTGTTTCCTACCCCCACCCCCCCCCCCCCCAAAAAAAGGAAGATGCTATTACATGCAACGATAATTAGAGCCAGAGACACGCAATCGTTTATGATTCGTGTTTTTGGAGCTTTTGATTAAATCGCCGTCGCAAGGTGAACGAAAAGTGTGATGAAGATAGTTGGCTTATTGATATTTTATACCAAGGAAACCGATCATTAAGAGATCATTATCCATCATATCATGAACTGCTTCATAATGGATGGTCGTCATGGTAATCCTAATGACAAACCATAGGCAAATGTATTAAAATGTATGAGCGAAAAGTTAGCACACGCGGAGTGCCTCATTTGCGCACTAGCCGCATGCTATGGTTACTGTTTAGTCACAATGGATTAGGCCACGCCCCTGCTGAAAACATTTTGTTTTCATCTCTCCCGGAGGCATCCGCGCTCCATCTACTTTTGCAGCATCGAAGCTCCGGTCGCAGTGCAACACAGGACAATAAAATAAAAGCCAAGTTAGCATCGGTATCTCTTGGACGGGAATATTGATTGCATGATATATCATCAATAGTGATCTGTCAGTTTATGACAGGTTCAGTGACCCAATCAAAATGTTATATCAAGTGTCTCTCCAAGTTCCTCGGTCTTGAGCCATCCGTTTCAGCGTTTTATACCCTGTTGCTCCACATTCTGTGATTAAATCGTCTAGGAAGCCTTTACGAGGTCTTCCTCTCTTCTTCTTTCCATGAATACGACCTTCTATGACTCTGAGCATCAAGCCCTCATCATGCCGCATTATGTGCCCATGTGTCTCTTTTTAACAGATTATTGAACAACGTTAAAAAGTACTAAATCAGCGCTTGATTGTGATAATATACCACATACTGAGACAACAAAAAGGAAGAATCTTAATTGCTTATGAGTCGTATCCAAAGGGAATCAGATTGATGTTTTGAGCTTCATTTTGAGATCTTCTTGACACGTGAGATGGAGCGTTTTCTACTGGTGAGTTTTATGGTAGATACATATCACCTTATCATAGTGAAGACTATTTAAAGTTTACTTGTTCAACATTTATTTAAAAAAAAAATTATGGATCATACAAACTGTAGAGTAACAAAACAAAACGGGCAGATAACTTGAATAGAAGGTTGAGTTCCGGGGAGAGGTGAAACATAATTTGCGAGCGTTATCATTGTTGTTATGCAAGAGTGGAAGAACATCAGAGAAAAAATGTTTCCTGAAAAGCATGGCTCTTAAAATGCCATAATAGTCTAAATATGCCAAGAAATGGCCTAAAAATGAGGCCCACATTTTAATGCCACATGTTTGTGTAGTCCTACATCTTTCTGTGGACAGTGCTTGTTACTTTACCAATACTGGGCTAAATTTCTTATCATTTTGAACCCCGTTTCCTTTACAATGCAATCGCATGACAAGAACTCAACTTTACTTTAAATGAGGTATAGGTATAATCTGCGGTATCAAAAGTGCAAGTTGTTTCGAAAGAAGGGGAGATACGACGGGCAATATAAAAACAACGTACAATGTGAGAACCCTAAATGAAAAACAAAGGCTCGTTTGAAGAGTAGTATTATGAGGTCTGATTAATATTCAATAAAAGGCGAAACGATAAAGTAGTACCAAATTTAAGATACATACAATTCGGGCCAAAGTCAAATATCATGCTTAATTTTTGAGTTGGTTGCCATTGCCTCACAAACTAAGTACACGTTGTTCATTCGAAAGATTTTCATAATTATACACAATATTTCACAGGTGCTTTTCTTTTTTACTTGGAGTTGGCACCCCTACATCGGAAAGGACGTCCAAAACAGAGGCCCTTTTGACGAAAAATAGTACTATGTAAAGAGAATTAAATAATCTCATTGTTTTAATACCAATTTTAATGGATATGGAATTAATTAACATGAACATTTTTGTTTTAAATAAAAAAAACTTGAATTTTATGAAAAAAACATTATTTTCCATTAATTTGGAGGATGTCATTAATTGTAGCTTTCTCATGTGCAAGGACAATGTATTTTGTGGAAAGCAGAGGTTTATATCTATCTTCAGTGAAAAAGTTATAGCAAGTTATTGACTTGATTGCCACAAAAACAACAATTTTGCCCGTATGTGTATTAACTGTATGCATACATATGTGTATTAGTGTATTGAGGGCGTGTTTGGTGTGTTTAAATCGAGTTTTATGGATAACTTTAAAGTAAAACCTTAAATCACCATGGGTTTGGTGTCATATGCAGGATGATTTAAATACTTTGAAGTAGATGTCAGTTTCATTGAGTTAGGTAATGTGTAAAATGTGAATTCTGAGCCGAGAATGTGCTTCTTATTGTGGAAATTTCCCCACTCATTTTGGCCAGTATCTTGGTATATGAATTTGAGGATAGTGATTGGACATTTACAGACAGTTCAAAGGATTAGGAGTCCTGCATGCAATTGATAAGTAATTATTTAGTATGTGTGTTATCTTTTCCGTTATTGTAGCAAAACATATAGAAACAAATAGAAATTTACATTTCAAAATCTCTCCTAAAGATTGATCTTTATTGTATTCCACCTTCAATTTTGATTTTGTTGCGTTAATACTGCTTATACATTTCTTCTTTCAAATTAAAAAAAAATATATTTGATAGGTTCGTAGAGAACATTTCTTATCTTAAAAAGATCAGAATACAGTATAACTTATTCATATTTATATCCGGACACTTACCCCCTGGAAATCCACCCCCGGATAACCACCCTATAGGAGAACTACCCCCTCGGACAACTACGCACCAGTCAATTACCCCCTAGGACAACTACCCCGGACCGCTACCCCTGAATATCTAGAAATCCTACAGCTTATGGTATTGCTCCTACGGGGTTGGAATGTGGAATGAATTTCTCATTTTCATTTCTTAATTTGTCCTGCACGGTAATCACTGTGGCCCCCTTGTGGTTCTGAAAAGGAGGGGTTCGCAGACCAATGTTTTACCCCTAGATTTTTACAAATTTATTTCATTATTTTCATTGGCCGTTTTGTTCACCTTGGATTCGCCTAGGCAGAAAGTGGTAACATTATGATAATGCCTTCTCTCGCCTTAATTTCCATATTTTGACGATTTCTGACCACACTAGCACAAGTTGACCATCAAAAATAATCTATTATGTCTTTGGGTGCTATTTCAATGAGATAAAAATCAAATAGAAAAAAGTGTGGTTATCCACTATGTCTAAATACATCTCAAACTATTACAGCTCTGTCAAATAACCAGAAAAAACAGGACTACAGCATTTAGACAGGGCTCTTTATTTCTACGTCGTGTCTTTGACATATCAAGTATTTGGTGTTTCTAGGGACGGACTGGGACAGGAAATTGGTTACGAAAGTTTGACGTGAGCAGCCTACTCGACATAAAAGATGCATAAAAGATGCATATATCAAGTGGCCCTCAGACCACAAATCGACTGGACTTTGGTCCGGCCAAAAATAAAGAGCGGCTCGTGGGGAAAATTCCCCAAAGTCCCCACGGCCAATCTGCCTCTTGATGTTTCTTTAGGATATATGCATCTTTTTTCTGTCAAAGGTGACAGATTTTTCTGTGGAAGCCCCTTGTAAAAAGTAATTGCACAGGCGTTAATTGAGAGAGAAAGAGAGAGAGAGAGAGAGGGGGATAGGGGGAGCCGAATTATATGGATTTAATGATATGAATAACTATGCCATTTTCTAATTTACATGAATATAGTCTTTATCTGTTGTTTAAAACAACAAACAAATCAATTTTGTGCATCATACCAAGCCCCTGGTGATTCAAATCTGAAACATTCATCCCACATCAGTCTCCATAATAAGAAGTGTCTTCATGTCTAATGTCACAATTTCTTTCAAAATTCTGAACTAGTTTGCATTCTAAACGCATCTTGTGAGATTTTAATCTCTTAAAATCTTTAAAAGATGTGATCCTTTTATTTCTTGCAAAAACATATCATATTCGTGCATTGCACATTTTTATAAAATCTGGGGACTTAACAACTCCAAAATTTCTTCCACACCAACCTCCATGATACGTGCATATGCTGCAGTTATCCATCATTTTCTTCAAAATAGAGAACCTCTTTGCATTATAATCACGTTTGGGTTAAAATCTCATACCCCATTCACAGTGGCCTCAAACACCGCGACAGCAGCGGGACTGTCCCGCTGCTGTCGCGGTGTTGTCTTCAGTGTGAAGGCTCGGACCCGTTATAAACTATCGCGGGATAACACCGCCTAGCGATAACGCCGACACAAACTATCGCTAGGCACGCCTAGCTACAGCAGCGGGACAGTCCCGCTGCTGTCGCGGTGTTTACTCAGTGTGAAGGCTCTCCGCTATAACACCGCGACAAACACGTGTGATTTGTTTACTTACCTATCACTGACCTCTTTTCTCCAGCAATGGGGAACATAAAGTGAAATAGAAATAAAGTAACCAGTGGATTCAAATTGATTTTATTATTATGTAGATATTATAATTATCCAAATAAAAATATTTCACACTTCAAAAAATTAAAATATTCTGACTGGAAGCAATAAAAATGCTAATTCTCACGTTGATTTCTTTGAAGAATTAGACGGAAATTTGGACTCTGCTCTCTCGGAAGATATGAGCTGTATTATTTTAGGTGATTTCAATTGTGATTGTATGCCACACCAACTTGATCTGAATGCTGAAAAGTTAATGTTTTATACAAATATGTACGGGTTAAGTCAGCTAATTGATACTGCCACAAGAGTTACAAATACCTCTTCTACTTTAATTGATTTGATATTTGTATCAGACAAGGAACTTTACAATGAATGGGGAATATTTGAAACTAGCATAAGTGATCATTATTTGGTGTATACGGTTCGCGATTTTAGTGCAAAGATCCATAACAAATCCGAATACGCAGAATTTCGCTCGTTTAAAAATCTTGACGAGGAGAAATTTTACAGTGAATTGAGAAGTACTCCTTGGCAGGTCATAAAAGATATAGATAATGTTGATGTTGCGTGGGATATGTGGTTGACTCTATTCAATAATATAATCAACAAGCACATACCAGTATGTAAAAAGCGGATAAGAAAAAAGGCATGTCCATGGATATCTGACGAGATTGTTAAGCTTATGACGGAACGTGATAAAGTTCTCAAAGCTGCTAAAGCTAACAAAAGTGATGATCTTTGGGACACCTACAAATATCTAAAGAATACAGTTATTCATCTCATGAGGAAAAGAAAAAGAGAATATAATGCAGACCAGATCTCGCAAAATCATAACAATAGTAAGCAAATGTGGAGATGTTTGAGAAACCTTGTGCCTAAGTCATTACCTATATCTCCCAATAGCATAAATGTTGATGGTGCTAATGTGTCAGACAATGCAAATATTGCTGAAGCTTTTAATGACTTTTTCATTTCTAATGCTACTAAGATTACAAAGGACCTGCGAAGGAATAAGTCTCAACTGAGAGTAGACGAGGACAATAATATTGGTCCAACTCATTCGCAATTTAATTTGAATTTGATTACTGAGGATTTTGTATTGAAACAGATTGATAATCTGAGTATAGATAAAGCAACTGGTGAAGATCACATCAGCTGTAAACTTTTAAAGATGACGAAGAATGTTATCGCAGAGTCTCTTTGTGATATCATTAACAAATCCCTGTCTACAGGAGTTGTTCCACGTGAATGGAAAAAGGCTCGGGTAGTACCAATATTCAAATCTGGAGATATTTCTTCTTTGAATAATTACCGTCCCATTTCGATATTACCTATCGTGAGTAAAATTATAGAAAGGGCCGTCCACCAACAACTCAGTGAATTCTTGGACGTGAATAAATTATTACACCCTAATCAGTCTGGTTTTAGACCTAAACATTCAACAGCTACTGCCCTTGCAAAACTTGTAAATCAATGGTCGTTGAATATTGATAACAAAGAAATTTCTGGAGTTGCCTTCATAGATCTTCGTAAGGCTTTTGATACTGTTGACCATGAGCTACTTCTACATAAACTAGCTTGTATAGGTTGTAGTAATAGGACTATTTATTGGTTCAAATCATATTTAGGGGATCGACAACAAGTGACCCAATTCAAAGGAGCCAAGTCGCATCCACAAACCATCAAATTAGGTGTGCCACAAGGTTCAATTCTTGGTCCCCTTTTATTTTCAATATATGTTAATAGTCTACCTGAATGTACTCCTGAAGGTATCATAGATATGTATGCTGACGATACGACACTTACCGTCAGTGCAAATGATGCAACTGTTGTGGAAGAAAAATTAACTGTTGCGTTAAACAGAGTCATGGCATGGATTAAGGAAAATCGTCTTGTTCTTAACACTGAAAAAACTTGTGTCATGTTAATAGGCTCTCCTGCTAATCTCAAGAAAATTGAATCTTTCACCATTTCATTAAACGGCAATTTGATCAAAAGAGTTCAATTCACCAAATGCTTAGGACTTTTGATAGATGAAGAATTGAAATGGTCTAAACAAATCGAAAACGTAAGTAAACTTACCCAGAAAAACATTAGCATGATAAAGAGAGCAAAGAGTTTTTTGCCTCAAAAATCCTTAAAGTTACTTTATAACAGTCTAGTGTTGCCACGATTAGATTACTGCTCTGTTGTATGGTCGAACCGATTTCATTCTCATACAACTAAGCTGCAAAAAATTCAAAAGAGGGCCGCAAGAATAATATTGAACAAGACATATGACACACCGTCGGCTGATTTGTTCACAAGTCTTAAATGGATGACACTAGACAAGCGGTTTGAGTTAAGTCGCGTTATGATGATATATAAATGCGTTCATAACTTAGCACCCTCTTACCTTCAGGTAGGCTTAATCAATCCTAATGATGTACATGAGCATCATACAAGGCAAATAGACAGTGGATGTTTACGTGTGCCTAGATTTCACACTGATTGTTATAAGTGTAGCCCAATTGTTTCTTCCATATTTGAATGGAATAAGCTAGATAATTCGTTGAGAACGGCTTCCTCTGTCAATTCATTTAAGAGATTGTTTAAACAAAGTTGTAATTTGTGAATGGCTCAGCCGTACATACACTACGTGCATGTTCTGTAATATTTACATGTCTTATTCACATAATTGCGACTTAATTAATATTTTCCTATTGACATTACTGCTTACTAGGTTAATGATATATGTTAATTTTGCAAACGAGTATTATTTTTGTAACTGTTCTGTATAAATGTTATAAACGATGTAAATATGTTCATTCAGGGCCCCATGGAAGACCACTACTTGCTGGTGAATGGGCTACCCTGTCAAAAGATCAGAAATAAATAAATAAATAAAGTGTGTAAAGTACAGCTAGCGCGCGCAATTTCAAGCAATCGAAAACCCCGCGCTGAAGTATTTCCGGTCATATCGGGGTCACTCGCGGGTCATGAGCCATGCATACACGTGTTTGTTACGGAGGTAATAAAAATCACCCGCTGCAGCGTGAATGGGTACATGATATTTATCCCGCTGCTGCAGCGGGATAACTTTTCTACTGTGAATGCATTTGTAGCGGTGTTATGGCGGTGTCGCCGCTCCGCTACAACGCCGCTACAAATTTCAAAACCACTGTGAATGGGGTATCAGACTAATTGTGATGTGAGCAATGACTCTTTCCCTGGCCCTATTTGTATTTCTGTGGAAAGTAGTTTTTGTGAAAGTCACAGAGATAACTTTGGGTTGCTATTCATTAAAAAAGTATTCATTAAAAAGAAAAATAAGCATCTGCTTTGCAAGAAATATTGCCATTGTGCATAGGGCAATTCTTTGAGAGTTACGCAAAAATACAACTTTCTGCTTTTGACATATAGAAAAAAACGTTAGCAAAAAAAAATTAGAGTTTTTGAAGAAGAAAAAAAAATCATGATTTTGAACTTACAACTGCGATGTTCATTAAATCCAATTCCATTAAAATTGGTATCAAAATATAAATTATCTAATGCCCTTTCGTGACTCATCTAATTCAAGGTTTCCTCAAAATACTAACTACAAAATAGTATCATGATTTTTTTACAAAATAGTATTTTCTTCAAATGGGCCGCTTTTTTTGTCGCGTCCTCCGATTTAGGAATGATCGCTACACATTTTGTTGTTAAACCTTTGAATATTGTGTATGATGTTAAAAAACTTTCGAATAAGCGAGGTGTACTAAGTTAAAAGGTTTATACCGTTAATATGACATGGAGAAATACTAGTTAACAAACGTAAAGCTTTATTATTTTAATATTATATAATATAAAATAAAAACTTAAATATCAACTGATACGTGAAACAGAATGACCTGCGAGGTAGATTAATAAGAAAAAACCTTTATGGGAGAGTGAGGAATGGAAAGAGAGAGAATGAAAATGGGGACTGGGTTGAACTGAGGAGAGGAGACGAGACAGATGCGAGAGACACGCTCATACGTCATTTAAAATCATTGTGTGCATCAATCAATCTGCAGTCGTTTAGGCTATTTGCGCGCAAAGCCTTTTTAATAGACCATTTTCGTAATGTAATTTATTACAAATTATTTCATTCACCTCCTACGAATAACTGTATTTCAATAGTCAGAATGCGAACTGCATACATTAATTGATGCGAGGTATGACAAACATTATGACTTGTCCTCCCTAGTAACACGTGATGTATGCAATGCATACATTATTAAAGAAAGTGGCCCATTCCGTCATTTCTTGCGCCAAATGAGCCTTTGAGGGCAAGCTTCCCATACGCCAATTACCCAAAGCATTGCTTGCATTTTGCAGTGTGCAATAATCTTTCGTTCATTTGATATCACCAACATATGACGAATCTTAAACCGCCCAAGTCGCTGAGGCAGTCCTGCGTCAGACAAATAACGCATCTTGTGCGACAGGTTTAAAATGTGATGCACACGAGCATCATTTCGATTGCATTTATTACGTGCGTTCATTTTGCAACCATCCTTTATACGACATTCATTTCACAAGGCGCAACAAACACATTGTCATTCATTGACATATTGCTACGTCAGGGAAACAACGCCTTGTGTGCAACGCACTAAAAATAAAAGGAATCGTTATAGCAGAAGCATCTCGTCAGCAATTCGTCATGGAAGTACATTTACATATCGAAGCCGAAACGAGAACGTGCTCGTTTCTGATAAGCCTGGCCATGTTGCATCACTATGTGCCATTGATTATGCCAAAGCTTTCGATCATATTGATCACAATGTTGTTGTTAGGAAACTTATCCAACTTGGTGTAGACCTATCACTTATTCCAGTCATTTTAGTTACCTTGAATGTAGATCACACTGTGTTCGTATAGGTCATATTGTCTCAAATTTCGCTAATGTGACATGTGGAGCCCCCCAAGGCAGTAGCCTCGGCCCGGTTCTTTTCTTAATCATGATTAATGATGCTGCCTCTGATACACAACTAAGATGGAAATATGAAGATCATCTCACAATTGCAGAAGTTAGGAAACATTCCCAACCTTCAAACATCCAATCAGTAATTAACAACCTCTCCACTTGGTCTACTGATAATAGCATGAACCCTAAACCTGAGAAATGTAAGATAATGAATGTTTCATTTCTGAAAAGACCTACTGTATTTCCGAACTTTCACCTTGGTGCAAGCACTCTTGAATGTGTAGATACTCTCAAACTATTTGGTGCTTTGTACAATCTAACATGAAATGGGACAAGCAAACTTCTCACATAACTAGCCCTGCTGCTAAACGACTATATACAAGCGCGTAGCCAGGATTTCATTTTAGGGGGGGCGGTAGTGAGCACGCGAAGCGTGCGAATCACTTTAAGGGCGCGCGAAGCGCGCTCCCTAGGGGGGTGGGTGCAGGGAGGGGGGAGTTTCCCCCCTCCCGCGCGAAGCGCGGAAGCTTTGAAAGAAGACGATTCGTTGTACCCTTCTCGACTCGTAATCCTTGTCTGAATTCAGTCCCTCCCCCTCTTGCGCGAAGCTTTGACGTTTCATTTTATTACTAGAGAAAGGAGACGATTCGTTGTACCTTTCCCGACTCTTAATCCCTATCTGTATTCAGTCCCCCTCCCGCGCGAAGCGCGGAAGCTTTGAAAGAAGACGATTCGTTCTACCTTTCTCGACTCATAATCCTCGTCTAAATTCAGTCCCTCCCCCCTCTCACGCGAAGCTTTGACGTTTCATTAAATAATTAGAGAAAGAAGACGATTCGTTGTACCTTACCCGACTCTTAATCCCGGTCTGGATTCTGTCCCCCCCCCCTCTCGCGCGAAGCTTTGACGTTTCATTAAATTATTAGAGAAAGAAGGCGATTCGTTGTACCTTTCCCGACTCTTAATCCTTAATTTGAACTCAGTCTCCCCCTTCCCGCGCGAAGCGCGGAAGCTTTGACGATTCGTTGTACCGTTCTCAACTCTTTTTCCCTCTTTCTTCCTACGTCCTCTTTCTTTTTTTTCTTCTCTTTCTCTCTCTTTTTTTTGTTTGGCCGGCGTTTTTTTTTGGGGGGCGACCCCCCCCCTGGCTACGCGCCTGACTATATATGCTATGTATAAAGTACAAAGCTCCTGTCAGCGATTTGCTACCGGTCTAACTGATGTATATCAGACCAATACTGGAGTATGCCTCCCGGTGTGGTCTCCAGCTCTCACGGTTCAGCAATCTAACCATATCTAATATATTGGCTACCACAATTACACTGACTACGCAAATGCTCTCGAGGTTCTCAACATCATATCACTTGAGCACCGTCGAAAACAATTATTTGAGAAGTTTGCTAAGTCTATCACCAGCTCTAGCCACAGTTCAATGCTCCCACCTCTCCGAAGTACCCTATATAATTATCGCCCCCTAAGATCTAAGGACGGATTTATAGAACCGATGTGTCGTACCCAACGCTATGAAAAGTCTCCTCTACCTCAACTCATTAAGACTCTCAATAACCTAATGTGAATTCCACAAATTAAATTGTATGTTATGTACTCTTTAGATCTGAAAACCACGTGCAATACTACATTAAAGCTGTATTTTCTGATACATGATTCGTAATATTGAAGATATGCGGGTTTTCCATTAAATAGAGGTGTCAACTTCTTAACAATTAACTTCACATGTTGTGAATCCTTAGACCTGATACATGCACAAGGTGCAATACTTTATTATAGCCGTATTTTCTGATTCGTAACATTGAAGATAATTATGCGGGTTTTCCATTAAAAGAGGTGTCAACTTCTTAACAATTAGCTTCACATGTTGTGACTCTTTAGACCTACTACAAGGTGCAATACTTTATTATAGCTGTATTTTCTGCTTCAGAATATTGAATAAATGCGGGTTTTCCATTAATTAATAGAGGTGTCAACTCTTTAACAATTAGCTTCACATGTTGTGCATAACATTGTCGGGAAGATTATTGATTATATTTTGCCATTTACTGCCAAATTGCCTGTACATTATCTAGCTACTCTGAATTTCTTGAAAAATGCTGAAATGTTGCCCATCATGTGCAGGCGCACCGTGGCCTTCGGAGCGGACGCGACGATGCGTTGCAGGCCAATCTATTGTTGTCTTTTCTGAACGCTCCGGTGCGCCTTCTCCTGTGTAGATGTGTATAAGAAATGTATTAATGTTTTTTAATGCTCTCTCTCCCCCTCTTTTCTCTCTCTTCTCTCTCTCCTCTCTCTCGCTCTCTCTCTCCCTCTCCCCACCTCTCTCTCTCTCTCTCTCTCTCTTCTCTCACTTTCTACCTTCATCTCTCTTCCTCACTTCCTCTCTCTTCCTTCTCTCTCCATCACTTCCCCTCCGTATCTCCCCTCCCCTCATGGGCGAAATAATTGCTAGAGCCCACTTCAAAAATTAAGTATAGGATACTATGCTCAGTCCACTGCGCCTGCATGTTACATCCCAGCTGAGGAGTTTATGCAGTAGCCCACCAGAACCAGACCAGAACCCTCTCTCTCCCTCTCCCCTCTCTCTCTCTCTTTCTTTCTACCCTCACCTTTCATGTCCCTCTCATTCTCTCTCACCACTTTCTCTCTCTCTCTCTCTCTCTCTCTCGTCATTTCTCTTCTTTTCGATTTCCTCGTCATATCTCACCTTGGTACCTACATGTAGCCAGCCGTTGTATATTGTATTGTAACCATATTTTCATGTATGTAAAACAACATGTTTTTCTTAAGTGTATATATTTTGGTTCAATTTTGTTTTCACTATTCAATTTCATTGTAAATCAACCATTATGAGTTCCTGAACTTTACATGTTGATGTTTTTAAACCGAATAAATAAAACAAAATATAAGAAAAGGGGGAAAAAAGAAGAAGAAAAAAGAAGAAAAAAGAAGAAAAAAGAAGAAAAAAGAAGAAAGAAAAAAATTACCTAAATATAACAGTTTTACTATCACAGGGTAAGGAGAAAAGTACGACCTCAGTCCAGGGCTGACTTCGAATCTTTGGGTCGCGTCGGGTCGGGTGGTCGCGTTATCCAAACCTTTTGTAAGAACAAGCCCCTGTATTCACGAAATGTCAGGGGTAATGTTTATGAACTAAGCCCCACTCATCTAAAAATGGTCTTCTCCAATTAACCCGACACATCAGTATGCTAATGTCGTGTCGTTTCATCTAACTCCAATTTAATTTAATATTTGAACATCTACTCATATAGGCAATTGAACGAGATACGGGTGATAAATAATGATAAAGGATGAGGGGTCTATTGAAAGGCAGGGCATCACACAAATAAAAAAAGACAGCCTACCGAAGATAATTAAGGTTATTGATGTCGATATTTCGCTTTAAAATAGCGCAGTTGTCCAAAAAAAATGATCTGCTACAGCATCAATTTCGCTGATTGAATTGGTGATGGTGTTGCTAGGGTGATATACATATATATATATCATGAGATCAACAGTTTTCAGACGCATTTAGCGTTCGACCTTCTAAAAAACAACAACTACAACTACACATTAACACATGACTAGTGAGGAAATCAGCGAGTTGGCTTTTGAAAAAGTACTCTTTTAAAGGGATTGAGTATCTCTGCCTCAGATTCTTTAAAAAAATCCTGGATTTAGCTCATGCTGCAATCATAACTATAAACTTTAGGTCATGACTCTTACAAGCCGATCGCCTGTGTGATTATCAAGATATTTATGATTGGAATTAGAAATGTCAAAAACTGATTGTGCCCTTCTATCCATCTATCTTCTATCTTTTTTCTCCTCCTCTGTATATTAACCTTCTTTATATACTCTCTCTCTCTTTCTCGTATCTCTCTCCCCCTCTTTTTCTTCCTGTCTTTTTTTATTTCCCTCTTCCTACGGTTTCCTCTGTGTCTATACGTCCCCGACCTCTTCCCCTTTCTCTCACCCTCTCTCTTTCTCTCTCTCCCTCTCTCGCTCGTTCTCTCTGTCATACTCTCACGTTCTCTCTCTTTCTTGTTCTTTATCTTCTTCCCCCATGTCCTAACATGAAGTCGGAAAGAAAGTATTCTATTTGAAAATTGATGTTGACAAAGATGGCTATTAACAAAAAAGAAAAGAAAAATTAACCAAATTAATGACATATCAATAATTTTACTCATATACTTGTATACTAGGGGGATTGTATATTGCCAGAATAGCAATGATTGCTCCTCTACAGTATATATTGTATGAATAATGATTATAAAACCTGAGTACGATTAATTGTATAGAAAAGTTCCCATATTGAGCCAATATGTGTTTGTGGGAGAAAGATTCCCATCACATAACAGCTAAAAATATGAAAAGAAAATCCATGGCCATATTTCATTGGTATGCATGATTACACACATACTATTGGTATAATGTTATTCATACCTATATAATGATTTATCTTTCCACAGATATCATACTTTATCCTCCTCCTATGCAAAGGTAAGTTGATAATACATCATTCGTTTTCCACGAGATATTGCACAAATATTGTCATCCTAGTTCCACCATCAACCCATGTAACAGCAAGAATGATATGTTTATTTATCTCTTTTGATATTTATCTCCTTTGAGAGACGTTGTGAATGAACTTTAATAGCGCTCTAGGAGTTCAGAATATTGTAATTGTTGTTGATATAGTTCTTGTTATTATTTCTATTAATATATTATTGTTATCAACCTTTCGAGAAAAAAAAATATAGTGTTTAAAAGAAAAATATACCTCTTTTGCATTTCTTTCTGTTTGATGCAATTTGTAAACAGGGATTCGTCATTTCAACGCAATAAATATGACGAGGATACATTTTAAAGTAGTTTCTTTCGCATTTTGTATTTCATTATATTTTGTACTTCATTATATGAAGTAGATATAATCACCCTTTCAAAAATGAGATATATAAAGTGTTTAAAAGAAAAATATACCTCTTTTGCATTTCTTTCTGTTTGATGCAATTTGTAAACAGGGATTCGTCATTTCAACGCAATAAATATGACGAGGATACATTTTAAAGTAGTTTCTTTCGCATTTTGTATTTCATTATATTTTGTACTTCATTATATGAAGTAGATATAATCACCCTTTCAAAAATGAGATATATAAAGTGTTTAAAAGAAAAATATACCTCTTTTGCATTTCTTTCTGTTTGATGCAATTTGTAAATAGGGATTCGTCATTTCAACGCAATAAATATGACGAGGATACATTTTAAAGTAGTTTCTTTCCCATTTTGTACTTCATTCCAAAATATGTCATTATCAAGTGATAAAGGATCATTTGTATTTCTAAGTGAGTCGGGTTCGGAGTTTCGCTCGTTCTTATGTATTTCTTTCGTTTAGGGTACACACATTTTCGAAATTGAATCTGAAGATATCCTTGCTATTAATATCGGCTCTCTCTGATCTGATGAAAAAGATACTTGAAATGTCCTTTATCTATTCATAATCAGTCATTTCAATAATGAATGATCGAGGAAAGTAGCAAAATAATGCATGTTTGATCTCAGGTGGAACTGGTTAAATAACACTTTTGAGAGTAGATTCCACTAAGAGTGGAAATTCACTCTGACTCTTAGAATCCATATTAGGGATTACTGCCTTTCGATTTGAGTCCTATCCACTCTAAAGTATTGGTAAATAATTGGAGCTAGGATTATACTACATGTCTTTATCTGTCTTTTATTGTTGCTCTTGTTTGTTCGTTTGTTTGTTGTTTGTTTTCTATTTTGTGTTCTCCGATCTAAATGAAGTGATCCTTGATATGACTCCAGAAAGAGTGAAACATTCGTGTTCATTCCTGGTTGCAATTCTAACATTGAAACCTATAACCCCAAAAGATGTTTGAATTTGTATGCCTTAAGAAAAGGTTGAATTCTGGTAAAAATGAAAAGAAATTTTTGTCAATTTGAAAAAATATCATAATAAAAAATGTCCCATAAAAGTGATTGCTCTTGTCTTTTTTTTGCAATACTTAGTGAATTTCTTATAACTTTGATGATCCCAAAACATCACAGCATACATTAGTTATTATACTACATAATCAAGTTTTATTCTCATAATTGCTGCTAACCAGGCTTTTACTGTGTAACTGCATGATCCGAACTCAACTTTAATTTTAAGGCTCGTTTATATATTTAAAAAAATAGGCTGTGGGACACCACCGCTGTCAAAATCCGTCGGTGCAAAATATGACGACATAAGTATAATGGGAATACGTAATTTTATCCTGCCCCGGCAATTTACCAAGGCATGTGGAAACAGCAAGATTTAAGAAATTTGTTCTAGCTATATTGCCATTTAGGTGGCAATTTAAACGTTTATTTGTCAATGTGGGGAGAAGGAAAGCGAGAGGAACTAATTAGTCCTTGCAAATAACCCTTTTTTTAAATAGCTGGCTATCCTGCTATCCTGACACAATGCGAAGGGGGTGAACCGACCTCATCTTTGTCGTTGACGTGCCTACCTAACTACACGATCGTCGTAAAGGAAGGCATCTGTGTGCGCGTGACAGCATGTGGTGCCTTTGACATGTCTTCGGCTGCCTCTTGTGAACGCTTCAATAAGGTGAGTGGGGGCTTGTTCAACAAACGACTACCTACGGACAACTGCCCTCCTTACACTAGGGCTCCTATTCATGAAACATTACTTAGCATAGCTTTCATCTAGCTTTGTACTATAGCCGATATTATTAATTGACAACTATTTTAAAGGTTTGTTAATATTGATCCGACCCTCTAAAGCGGCAGCGTTTTATAACCTTTTTGAAGTCACTGCACCCTTTGAAGAATTAATCAGTTTCGCGTTACCCTGATCCCTAAATTATCACAGAAGATTTATTTTGCAATACTAATTTTATATGTTATTTTTTTAAATATTGTACTCAATAGACTAGATAAGATATCAAATTATGTAGCGGTCACCTCACCACCGACTATAATACACAAATCATGCATTAGGATATTGAGGCTTTTTCGCTGCCTTTAATCATAAAAATTATCCTGCGATCCAGGAAAAATTGCTCTCTTTAAAACCCTATTTCTACTCAAAATTACATACTCTAGCGTTTCTGATATATGTTTTTCACATTTTCTTCCACAATTATTTTTTTAATAACCGAATTTCTCTCTCCGCCCTCCTAAAGGTGTCTTTCGGCACCCCGGTTGAACAAATCTTCTCTAGACCAATACTTCCGGAAAACTACCATGGACCATTCCCCACCTGACGTCTACCTCCGGACAACTACTCCGGACAAGTAACACAGGACAATTTCCCCCTGAATAACTACACTCCGGACAACTACTCTCTTAACATTTACCCGCTCCCAACATATCCGGCTCACTAGATTCAGACTACCACCCTCTGGACAACTACAACTGGACAAGTACTTTCTTTACTACAATCCCCGGATTACTACGTCCGGACAACTACCACTATCTTCTGAAACAACGGACAATTATCATCTGAAAAACTACCACTTGGACAACTAGCTTTGGACAAATACCCTCTTTACAACTATGGACAACTATATCCTCTACATAACTAACATCCGGACAACCACCCATAGACAACTGCCTCTGGACAACTGTACCTCTGGACAGTTATGCTCCAGACAGCTACCCCCGAACAACTACCTCTAGACAGCGAACTTACAATAGCTAATTTCCGGACAAACATATCCGGACAAATTTAATGATAATAACAGTAATATTGACATAATAGCTAATTTGCCCACACATCCATCCCAGAGGATGTTCAAGCTGCTAACATAGTTCTATTATTACACTGGCTTTCGCCAAACAGCATTCAGGCTCTGAACACATTCAAAATACTAACTTTGGGTATCATTGTCTAAATAAAAAAGTTTATCATTAAAATCATGATTTTTGGCAGGATTGTTTTTTAAACTTTGAAAATAATCGTACTGGACTTCTCCATTGTAAATCACAAGGGCCGGTAGTCATAAATGCATATTATGATCTAGTTTTGTCCTCTGTTTGATAGAGTGCTCTCCTAATCCTGAAAAATGTACAATAATTCTGTAACCAAATGATCTAACAAAACTTATTTCAACATGAAATCAATTTCTCATTGTCATCTGATGGCTGGGTACATTTTTGGGGGTACTTGTTTCTTACCATTTCTTAAGCGCGTTGAGAACTTGTTATTATTATTATTATCAATCCGTACGAGTAGAAATGGAGCGTTGATTCTTGGCGCTTCATAAAGTCATTGACTAAGTTAAACGAGGGACATGTAGCATAAAAGGTACGATCTATCCAAAAAATTATCATAGCTTCAACTAATTAATCGTATCTCCTCCATTCAATCATATAAACTGTACAATAAATACCACCTTACAACTAATTGTATGTAAGAGATAGAAACAATGCATGGTAGGAAATAATTTATTAGTGCAAGATTGCAGATTTTAACGATTGATCATAAGTTGAATATTATGTTACGGGGCTCCGGTTTAACTTGTTCCATAATTTGAATACGTGACAATGTATTCCATTGCAGACAGCACAGTGGGGTTCGTATTGTAGTACACAGAACCCATGCCACTTCGAATGCACAGGATATGGATATATTTGCTCTGGAGATCAAAGCTATGCTTATGCTGATTATGACTGTGAGTTTGTATCGCCCTCTGCACACGAGGCGTCAATTCGATTGCGTCATTACCTGCGCTGATCAACCCTGTGACGCACCAATCCCATACCCTTGGAATTTACCGCACTGTCTGCACGGCTCATTTTGCATTTAACCTTACACGATGTTACTCTCACATCACGCGTCAAAGACGGCACAAGCCGCTACGCATTCATTCCTTAGCAAATAACGCTTCGTGTGCAACGGCTTATTTACCAGTGATGGGAGTGAGACATCGTACAACAAGTGAATATGATATTGCACATGGCTAAACTTGTGCTTAGGCTAATGCTATCATAGCTTGAGTAGCGCAGGTAATGACGCAATAGCAATGACGCCTCGTGTGCAACGAGCATACTGTAGCTAGCAGGTAAAACAAAAATGGTAGTCTAACTTTAAAAGAACACGTCATCCACAGAGAGAGGGAAAAATGTGTTTCGTTACTAAAAGATTCGTTTTATTTGGCACCTTTTAAAAAAAAACACTCGCTCCAACATTAAACAAAAATCTTCTTCATTATTTTGTTTTTGTAGGCTGTTTATTGACGCATTTTCATTTCCTAATTTCAATACCAACATTTTGTATAGCTGTTTAACTCATCTAATTTGGATATGATGGGTGTTTAAATCGATAAGTTGGGATATGTATCAAATCAATAGGCACTTTAAAAACTTAATTTTCATTTTGGGTGCATTTTTTTGTAAATATTACATCCATCATCATGGTAATTAATGACGTAAACATATTGATAGATGATTAATATGGTAATTATCTAGGTTTCCTTAATGGAAAATTAATTCATATTATACATCCCCCGCTCGCTATATTTCTTTTTCAATAGGCGGGGATAGATGGTTTGGTTGGCAATCTGTTTAATTCACATACACGGTAGCTTCAAGAATTTGCGATGTTCCATGTTATTAAATTGGTTCGATTGATGAATTACATTATGCTAGATTCTTTGAGGCAAAAAGCTGTCTTTGTGATCCAAAATTTGCTCGAGCGACATTTGCTCCGGTACTTATTAAGTCAATGATATGAGGCGGTTGATAATTGAACACCATTAAAGGCAATGTGCCAGACATGAGCGCTATACAAGACTCCACTATTGTCATTATTATTATTATCAGATATCCCATAGTTTCACCGCCAAACCGACTCATAACCTATCAAAATCCGACAAAATGTATCTAACGTTATATTTTGTTCGGTCTGATTTTGGTTCGATGTCGGTTTCGTTCGTGAGACTAATGTAGTAGAGCTTGATTGGCGAACAGGTTTGGTTTGGGTTAAGGGTTAGTTTTAGAGTAAGGGTTTGGTATAGTTTCGGGGCTAAGCTTGACGGTATTACTCGATGAAAATTGGAAATCAACCCCAGAGCAATAAACTTTGGAATCGTTTCCCAAAACCGTAATGTAAGAAGAACTTTTTCACCGACATCCCATTCAATCGTGCGTTATATTTAATACACGCGTTGCAATGGGTTCTCGGCGAACGTGTACTAATGATGATTTCGTGAAACGCTGACCTGGTTACACATTTTCTGAAAACGTTTTAAACAAAAGTTTCTCTCGACGACTGTAAGGCTTGCCATAGGATTGCGCGACATAGCAAAAACTTGTGTATGGATGCAAAAAGTATTTCATACCTAAAGATGCAATTTGGTAAATTAAAAGCCAAATATAATCAAAGTAATAGTTGGTAACTAAGGGTTTGGGATAGAAACATGCATACATTCATATACATACATACATTAGTCTATTGTCGCCGAAGCATAGGTCATACAATACAATTATATTATATTATTCAGATCGTCTCTGAATTATATTGTTCAAGTAATTACAGCTATTTCTGATGTCTGGTTTATACGTAGGCGTGTGGGCTGGAACCGGGGAACCTCCAGTACAACAAATTACTGCAGCATTGGATATTGAATTATATCGGGAGGTAAATACTCCTTCTTTTTTCCTCTTCTTCTCTCTCCCTCCTTCTCTCTTTCACACAGACAAACACACACATGTCCTCTCTCTCTCTCTCTCTCTCACACACACACACCTACTTTCTTTTCACTTTCTCTCTCGTTCCCTCTTTCTCTTTCCCTCTCAGTCTCTCCTTTTCTCTCTCTAATTCTCTCCTCTATTTTGATTTCTCTCTTCCTTTCTTCGAATTTCATTGCTTGACCGACCCACCTTTATTATTTCTTTTCCTTGTTATACGGTGGATGAAACATATGATTTTAGGATCATAACGAAAATAATATCAAAGAAGGCATCTATAACGCATACACATATTCACCTGTTGATGGCGAGAGTATCTAATGTTTTCTCATACATTTATGCTATTTGCTTGTTATCTAATTTATTTATATTTTAATCAGTTTATTGAGGTATTTTTTTTTGTTTTCCAGGCTTCTACCACAATACCATCAGGTAAGACATATTTTCCCTTTTTTCCTTTCTTTTTCATTTCATTTCTTCAAATATATTTATCATACTCTTATGACAAGCCAGATAGGGATGTACCATAACTCTTTTATTCTCGGTATTCCTTCTTTTTTCTAAGTCGCTAAAATACTTGAGTGGATATTAGTAAACAATTGTTTATGTTTCTCTTTCCAACAATGCTCTCAGAAAAGGGAGAACTTTACTATTTTACAGTGTTATTCATCTTCACAGCTTTGTTATGCACTTAATATAGCACGATTGCTATATAGGTAATTGCAGTATAATAGTTTAGTTTATTATATGTTCGTTATTAATTTCGTCTGATAACGTGATAGCATTTAATAGCAACGGCTACAAAACTCACTAACGCCATATAACGCACTGTGCACATTAGATTTACGTTAGTGTATCATAAAATAATGTCTCAATGAAGACCGATTGCAATGCACATTATTAGCCATTAGCACTTTCCCTTTATTATATCATTACCATCACTATAATCCTTTACACTGATATCATGTATACTAATATAACTTGGCCTTTGACATGTTCAATGTTTCAGTGGTGATGTTTAAAGTTTGTGTTTATGACTATAATCAGGGCCCTGTCTTATAAGGAGTTGCATAGGGATGTAGCAAACTTGCTCCAGTGACAATTGCTACACTAACCGAAACTTTAAATTCGACCCTGGACCCCAACCTAGACCTAACCCTAAACCTTACCCTAACAATAATAATGATATTGGATATTTTCATAGCGCTCTGCTAGGATACTGATTAAGTGCTCATAGCATTCGGGGAATTCCTTCCTACCGGTACCCATTTAACACATGGGCGGACTAATGGAGAGAGGCAAATGTAGATTTATGTCTTGCCAAGGGACATGAGTGCCGCAGCGGGACTCGAACCGCAAAACACGTGATCCATAATCTGACGACGGATCCACTAGACCACGACACCCTAAAACTCGGTGTTCAGATATGCCGCAATAAACCAAAGGTTTTATATAATGACACAAAGCGGTATAAACTTTACAATGCTTTATCTTATAACACAGAGCTCACTAAATACGTGTAGGACCATTGTTGCGCGCAGTTCTCACTCACTTCTACGCAAAGAAAAAAAACGCGGCTGTATATGATTATTATTGTTTTTTTCCGGCGGTTTCAAGCATCATTTCTGAACGAGACTAATCCTAACCCTAAACATAAAAACCAAATTGCAACCTTAAACCTAACCCTATACATCTTCAAAAACCTTTAAACCTCAAGCAATTGTCGCAGGAGCAAATGTCCGGTCACCTCTTGATTGATGGCAAGCACGTCATACGATCAATCGCAAACTTACGATCTCCTATCTCTTAAGTACAGATTTGCGATAGATTTCAAGTTGCGATCGACTTGCATCAGTCGCAACTGCTTATTAGACGGGACCCTGCGATGCAGACACATATACACGTGGGGCGACGGGCCCCCGGACCCCACGCCAGTGTACGCTCTCCCCTCAGAATCCCACTGTCCGCACATGCTAACGAGCCGTTAATTATTTATATAGCGACTGGTGTACTCACAAGTCCTTTTAATTTTCTTAAAGGCATCGTCTTAAAATGTTAAATCTGAGATGCATGGCCCTACATGCTATCCGTGTCTGTGAAATGGTGTAATATTGAAGCCCTAAACAAATTGCGCTTCAAAATGATCATGAAGTGCCTCAAAAAAGTTTTTAAAAAAATAAAAATCTTTGAATGACCGGTTTTACCATACTAATTTCCCCCAATAGACTGTAGGGTTATACAAACCGTTAGGAAACGAATTTTTAAATTTCGATTACCAATCATAAATATCTTGATAATCAGACAGGCGATCGGCTTGTAAAATTCAAGGGGCTCCTGACTGACCTAAAGGTTTATACGTATCATTGCAGCATGAGATAAATCCAGGATTTTGTTTCAGAATCTGGGACAAAGTTACCCAATCCCTTTAAGAGTGTAATGAATCTTGCAATATTTCTTATAGAAGTATTATTTGGAGCTCATATCGTGGTTATGTTATAGTGACATTGAACATCTTACATACAGATATAATGTCTAGTTTCTCATCCCCTAATACAATATAATATATATATTGTATTAGGGGGGGGGGGTACGCTTTATGATTGCGTTAATATTTATGTCTGTATGTTTATATCTATGTTTAGACGTTTACGTCTTTCAGAGTTGCATAAAAGAGAGCAAGCGTATTGACTGCGATTCTGGCGAAGAAATTCAGATAGTATGGGTATACTGCACGTTCCTCGAGAACTGCAACGATGGCGAACATTGGCCACATTGCCTAGTGAACCGAACATCTCTCCTCATTGACCGCTGCAACGGGAAAGGGACATGCAATGTGGGCTGTTTGGTCGATCGCCCCAGCGACTGTCCTGAGAACAAAAAAAAATGGATTGATGTTCGATATCTATGTAAGTTTGTAACAGTATATTGCTCAATATAGTCTTGAAACACAAATGGATACAGTGTCTGGAAAAAAAAAGGAATTTCTACTCGGGCATCATCTATTCAGGCTTTGAATTAAAAGTATTAGAGCCAAAACACAAAATATGGAATGATTGGCGCAAAAGGGCTAATGGATCTTTTACAAAATACCATTTCTCTCAATCGTCAATCACAAGTATTCGGTTTATAGTCTACAAAACGAGCATCATATTTATGTCCTGCATTTTATAATGCATCGTATCTCACTATTCATTTAATGTAAGCAACTATTTATGTATTATTTTAACTTCTTATAATTATCTAAAACTCTATTATAGGATTTCCCGGCCAAATTCGCGTGTTTGTCATTCGAATTCATTTACTTTGCATTTAAGTTAGCGCAGATCGGCTTTGCCATGCCAATTATCATTCAATTTTCCAGTTTTAGTATTTAATTTAGGATTTTGGTCGAAGGGTTTCATAGATCTGTCATTCAATTTAGAAACTGCTCAATTAGCATTCAAATTAATATTCACTTGTCGAAGCGTAATTTTTATCATTCAAATTAACACCTGTCATTCGTATTCGTAATATTTTTATTCAAGTTAGGAATGTTAGGGGGAAGAATCGCAACAAACTTTTACAGTTTTTAAATAATGCAGTTAAAATGCATGATTTGCCATTGGGGTCTAAGCTGTTATTCCATTTATTTATTTTCAGGATAATGCAGATGGGTGTAGTCAAACATAAAGTAAAGAAGGGGCGAAATCAAGGGATATGGCATTTCTGCACGGACATGTTCATATACCCGGGAAAGGTGGGGCTACCCTCAATCGCCCCTTTTTACTTCAGACTCGGAATTCTACAACAGTAGTTCACATCGTCTCTTACACCCAGCACACTCCTCTGTTCTCTTAAAGAGTTTCATAGTTTACTTGCCCGCCAGCAGATCGATGGCTAAAGACATGGCTAAATAATGAATCATGTTCAAATTGTTGACTCTAGTCCCTACCCCAGTCACAATATTGTACCCTTTTTCCATAATGAAATTATGATGACATTATGATAAATTTATGATGAAACATAAGACAAACAACTTCCTTACATGAACATTTACAAATATACTGAGACCATCAGGTCCGTAGATGCAAGTGGTTTTTTTCTTATTAACAATCAAACTTAAATGCTGATGAATATCAGATCAATCTAATAAGTATAAGTGTATAAATGCAAGAAAATGAAATATGATGAAATACACATAAAAAACCGATCTTGAAAAGAAAAAGAATGAGCTATAAAAAGTGTTTAATAAACGAGAAATGTATATTGACCATTAACTGTAGTGCACAAAGTGCTAATTTGAATGCTACAAATGAATTAGAATGCTAGAAGTACACCGTCGCGATGTCAGAAAATCGTGTTGCGCTAAATCGAATGACCAAATAGCGAAAGAAGCACTTTGTTCATTAATTGGAATGAAACATACATAGATTCTAACGAAAGTTCCATAGATTTGAAAACTAGAAAAGGGAATATAAACCCGAGATATACCTGACTGCACTAAAACCGTCGAATTTGAACGCAAGACAAATTAATTTTAATGACAAACTCGCGAATTTGGCCGGGAAATCCTATATTTACATTAAATATCCTTGGTACCTTGTTCATATTAATACAAAAGATTATATGAAACTATAATGTATATATATTCAGTTCATTGTCGCATGTGTATGTTCTATAATCATGCTTAACCCGTAAAGAAAATCGTATTGACTAATACCTATATCCTCCCGTGTTTACGTAGTGTTATGTATGAAAATAATGTTGATATACTCAGTAATACATTATATTCATTGCTACTTATTTGCAGCCTAATAATTCAATCGCCTCTCTCTCTCTCTTTCCGTCATAATTTGTGTTGGTTAGTTTTCAGATGCTCAGCAAGCTATTCCGACTGTAAAACATATCTGAGCATGCGCACCAAGAGTTTCAAATTTCGTTAAAAGCCATGTGCCTTATAATTTTCGTTTTAAAATCATAATCATATAATATTCTAAAATATTAAATTTCGTTTATCAATATACTGTCACGTGACCATCGCTACAAGGATGAGAAATATCGTTGAGAGCCTCTTATGCAAGTAATTATGAATAACCAAGAGACCCATGCATATTTCTAGTCTGCTGTAAATCTATTTATAATTATTGGAACATGAACAATTTGTAAATTGGAAGTGCTTCATATTTGCACCCTTTTATCATGTTAATTATGTACGCGTTATAAATTTAATCTTCTTTCTTTTTCTATTACAACCAAGGCAACGGCAATGAACAGCTCACAACACTCGTGAGTAAAAAAAAAAAAAAGCCTTTTAAAATCTTCTATCAATTATAATATTCTATTTAAATATCATTAAGTGTTAGAATGATGGAAAGGATGCACAAGATACGATACATTTACATACAAATAGGACGCACAAAGATACACAAGATACGATATAATTCAATACATATAGTCAGAGCATTACCCCCCGAATGGCCATGAATCTGTCAGTTTGTAGATGGTGTGGAGTCGGTTTTTTCGGTGAGACTGAGGTATACTACCATCTTTTATTTTCAGCTACAAACCAATCCCCAAACAACGGAAGGCCCTTCCACGGAGGCGGCCACATCAAATGGTGAGAACTATTTTTCTAAACAATTCTATATCAAAATTGATATAATGTAAAATAAAAGCAATATTTGTACAATCAAATATTATGTATTGCCTTTGACATATAGCTGTAGATCCTCTGTATTACTTTCTTTCACTTCGCTTTAGAAAATGATATCATTCATCAACAATAGAAATAAAATGTATGATGGAACACCTCTAACACCGTTTGACATTATATTGAACGATTTTTCAGTGATGTGAAAATGCTGTGACACTTTGTGACATGTACACCACACTTCGGATATGGAACATTTCTTCGGGGTTGATAACCTGAAAACAATGTGGTCACGTTATGGGCACATAGTGTCCCGATTGTAGCAAAACTGGTCTTATTTTGGATTTAATGTGTTCACACTGTGGTCACCCTGATCACACTATGTTTACACAAAGGTCATACTGTGGCCACATTACATTTGTCAGTGCGACTACAGTACGAGTGTGAATACAATGTGGTAATATTTTGTTCACAGTGTGGTAATATTGCGGTTATTCATACTGTGGTCAACATGTGTATCCAAAATTTAACACTGTGTTCACACATTGTTTCAAGTGTGGTTAACATTGAGATCATACTGTGTTAACACCTTGGTCAAACTATGCTCCCACTGTCGTTAAATTGTTTCTAAATACAGTGGTTATACTGGGCTCACAATGTGTTTCCAATGTGGTAACACAATGTTTATACTGCGATAACTCTTCGGTAACACTGTCCACTATTTTCACACTGTTAATCCAATGTTATTCAGTACCAGCAACGGGTGAGCTGATACCCGATACCACACTTCCTCAACCGTCGAATCAACACACAATGACGTCACAAACACTGACCACTGGAACACAAACCACCGAGAAGCATAATATGACTGTTACACAGAAACCTCTGGAGGAGATTCTCACCGCTTGCTTCGGTAAGAGAAAGAAAAATTACAAATAAATAGTTGACAGAAATATGGCAGTATAAGGCCAAGTACATTTTATCCCTAATGTCGTGTCCACATTTTTCAAAATAATGAAAAAGAGGGGGTCATTGATATTTGGTACATAGCAACGCTATTGGGACGATTTCAAACAAAAAAAATTGTTCATTCTAATTAATTTTGTACATGCACTAAATCGGCAAAATAAATGTCAAAGAGCATTATATTGTCCACTATCAAAGTGTTAAAGCTGTATAACCAGAAGTACAGTAGCCGTTCAGAAGGGGCGCTTTGGTGCACAAGTCCGACATCTTGGAAAAACAAGCCCCTCTCCATTCTCCCAAAAATAAACGAATTAAAGCGAAGCACATACAGAAAACGAAAACGAAAAAACCCAAGCCCCCTACGCCCCCCTCCCAGGAGTTATTTTAAGAGGAAGCAAACATTTAATTTCAAAGTAGGCGATGTGCTTTTCAATTCAAATGGTTCGTTTCCCTTTAATGTTGTTGCAATACTGTTCAAAATGTTCTCTCCGATCTCAAAATTGACTCCATTGTATCCATACTAATCAGTGATGAAGGATCTCGAATAATTGACCCCATAAAATATTGTTTCTTATTGTGTCTATACAACAAGGGGAAAATGATGTCCGTTCATTAATTATTCATAAGGGTATCCATGGCAGACGTTGTTTGTTCCATTAACTCTGTAGCACGGCTCTCACTTAGCCGAGTTGGAACCTCGAGTTGTGGCGAGCTGGCGCGAGCTTATGGCAAGCCGTTTTATCATTAAAACATATTTCTTGATATCAAGAATTCGATTCTTGATATCAAGAAATAATTTTACGTTGTAAAGCAATGGTAATTCTTGATATCAAGAATTTGATTTCGTGATATCAAGAATTGAATTCTTGATATCAAGAAATATGTTTTAATGATAAAAACGGCTTGCCATAAGCTCGCGCCAGCTCGCCACAACTCGAGGTTCCAACTCGGCTAAGTGAGAGCCGTGCTTTACAGACTAAAGAGAAATACATGCTGCTCGAACAAAATACCTTCAGATTACCAATTAATTCAAACCAGAGTTCAATTAGGATTATTGTATCGCCATCTCATTCGTATTCACATTTCCCTTTCATGCAATAGGCAATTTATACATTTTCCCAAGTAAGTAAAAGAAATTCAATAGAGACACTTTATTGTAAAGCATCTCAATCAAATTCATGTTATATATTGCATTCACACAATGTGTAATTGTTCAATTGTTCAAAATTAACTCCTCGTGTGCAATGGAAGTGTTCGTTAATTTTCATTGTTGAAGACAGCACCAGCCAATATCTGGTTTTGGATAAACGTGGGTGGTTTCATTTTGGGTGACATGCAAGTTCTATTGATGCCGTATTATTGATTGCTTAATAGAGGAAAATGAAATATTTCATATGTAACACTTCGGAATGATTTATCTATTTAAGTATTTCTGTTATTCATTCTTTTATTTTTTAAGCTATTTTATTTATTCGTTTATTCATGTTATTTATTTATTCATTTATTTATCTATTTATGTATTTATTCATTTATTCGCTCTGTTTATTCATTTATTTATTGTCTATTAATTTTGTTTATATATTTTGTATTCACTTCGTGTCCGACATCACTCTCACAAAATGGTGTAATAAAGAAAGAGAATTTCGTCGACACAGTCGTACGTCCACACAAACGAAAAGCCCCTACTCAAATTCCTCTTGTTATTCTTTGATTGACAGACAACGCGACTGAGGGGGAAGCTAGCGCCAAACCTTACCGACCGCTGTCATTCTCGAGTGGAACTGAGACACACCGTCTAGCTGTCAGCTTCTACTCACCATTTCTACAGACCAAACCAGGTTATTATTTCTTCTTGATTTCTCTTTCCCCTCCTCCCCTTTCCCTCTCCCTCTCTCTCTCTCTCTCCCTTTTTGTCTCTCTCTTTCTCTCTCTCCCCGAACCCCTTTGTATTTTTGTCCACTTAAACGTCAGGAGAACTGTTCAATAGTTATAGTTATAGCTATTGTTATCGGCGATATGTGTGACCTGCCCCTTATAAAGGCAATGTTCCATGAAGTCGCAGGACAGACAGTTGACGCTGTTTGATAGCGAGTTTGATGGTTACCATGGTTCCTCCTGCTCCACATCAATTATGTATGATGGTCATGGTATTATGACTTCTTGGTATATATTCCCCAATTGTGATGGTTACCATGGTTACTTCACATCAAATATGTATGATGGTCATGGTTTCCTGACTTCTTGAAACAAATACCCCAATTATTTGCCTAATGGTAGGAAAGCTGCCGTTGATTATACCGCTATCTGAATATAGGCCTACAATCCTGTATTTGTAAAGGTGCCGTAAGCGCTGTAGGGTAACTACTCTTTATGCAGACACAGTGAGAAAAAAAATCAAAGTAATGGTATGACCGCATTTATAAAGAAATTATAATGTGCATGACTTATTGAATGGTGCAAACTTCATGACATATAATATGGACTCTATTTATGCAGCCAAGACAGAAGGGTATTGAAATTAAACCAAATGTATTGCTTTATAGTCTTTGCCATCGCGTAAGAATCTCTTTTCCTTCCGATCTATTTCCAGTGAAGGTTGCAATCGAGGCTTTCCAGGATCCCATAGAGGACTGTGACACGAGCTCGTCTAAGCCATCGAACAACTCCGGGTCAACGCCCGAGAACGCAGCGGCCGGATCGTCATTGTCGCTGAACTCCGTGGTCAACGTGACTGTTTACTGCTACAACGGCGCCCCCTTGTATCTCCGCGAAGGGGAATATGTGGACGTCATCTTTCCCGCCAAAATTGTATGTAGGCTACGACCACCAGAGGCGGAGCGTGTGTATAGTATTTGAGGGCGCACTTGCGTCGGGGGTGTAGGGGCAGCCTTCTTACTGGGTGGATAAAACGTGAAGTAACAAGTCTATTGATCAGGGAGAGGATCTGATGAATGGTTGTCCGATCATCTTCCCTTCACTATTGTTTTCCTCTCCTTTTAGTCCTCCCCCTCTCTCTTTCTCTCTTTAATTCAGTCTCTCTCTCTCTCTCTTTCTCTCTCTCTCTCTCTCTCTCCTTCGCTTTTTCTCTCTTTCTTTATCCTTTTATTTCTCCCACTCTCTCTCTCTCTCTTTCTCTATCTCTCTTTATTGCTTTCCAGCTATTCAATCCCCATCCCCGCGTGGAGCTACCCCACTGGTAGCTATGGTTGCATATTTTCATGAGATACTTCCACCCCCATTTCTGCATCATTTCGTCTCCTTTTCATTACATTTCTTTCTACAGGACTTCGATAATGAAATCCCAGTCTGTACTTCGATGAAGCAAGATGAAAAGTAAGTAAATAAATTTATAATGTATATCAAAAAGTGACTTCAATCTCTAAACCCCTATCATGCCTATCACTAAATAAACACTGTTAAAATCGATACGAGTATATATCTATTCTAAACTCATTAATCCCTAGTCACACCTACAAGAACGACAACAAACCAACAACAGACGTGTAGAAGAGGATACGATAATTAAAACAAAATCACACAAGGAACTTCACCAGACACACATTTGCACCAAAACAGTCTCTTTTCCATGTTCTTTGCATGTCTTCTTCTTTTTCTCTTTTTGCTGTTCGGCTTTTTAAATATTATAATCATTCTTATTACTATTATTACTGTTGTTATTATCATTATTATTATTAATGCTATGTATTATCATTATTGTCATCATCATCATTATAATAAGTGTCTTTCTCTTTTTTTCTCTCTCTATTGATTTGAGGTGTTGGTTGGTCGGTTCGGTGGTTGTTTGATTGGTTAATTGGTTGATTAATTGATTGAATGATTAATTAATTGATTGAATACTAGTTTGTCTCTTAATTTTTTTTATTGATTTATTGATCTTTATTAACGACCATTTCTTCTTTTTCTCTTTGTAATGATTGGTTGGATGTATTAAATGTAGAATCATGAAAATATATTTCATTTAAATCACGTGTTTTTGTTTACATTACAGTGGTTGGGATTGGACGACGGAGGGATGCAAGGCTGTATATTCGAATTATACCCACGTGACCTGTAGATGTGATCATCTGTCTGCTATTGCACTTCAACGCGGTCCAAAGGTTAGTGTAATTTATGAATATATTCAAACATTACTGATAATTAATTGTTTGACATCATTAGTTATTCGACTTATTACACTCATGAGACTTGACAACCGGGCGCACTGCGTGCGAGGAAGCTTTAACGTAAGCGATGCGTATAAAACATGTGTAATTTCTATGGATATCGCTTTGTTTGACGGTTGCTGTAGATATTTGCTCGAGATTCAAGTATTGTTTTCATTTTTTTGCGCTGAAATTGTGAAAATATGGGTGACGAATCGAAGGTGCCTATTGATGATATTAGAACTTGGTCAGAGAGAGAAACCTGCCAGTTTCACGTCGGAAAGAAGAGCTCGTAGCGTTTTTATCGTTCTATCATTTCATCACTTCCTACCATTCTTCTCTTTCATTCTTTGTTTTTCCTTTTATCACTTTCTTTTATGTTATTCTTTGTTTTTTTATTATTCTATTATTTTCTCTTCCTATCTTTCCTTACGCTTTCCTTCGTTTATTCCTTATATCACCTTCTCTTATGTGATTTTTTTATTTTTTATCATTCTATCATTTTCTCTTTCTGTCTTTCCTTATATGTTACTCCTTGTTTTTCCTCCTTTCACTTCTTACGTCATTCTTCGTTTATTATCATGTTTTTCTTTCTATCTTTTACCGTGTTATTCTTTGTTTTCCTTCTATCATTTTCTCTTTCTGTTTTTCTTATGTTATTCTTTGTTTTTCCTTCTTTCATCTTTTTACGTTATTCTTTGTTTGTATCATTATATCACTTTCTCTTTCTCTCTTTCCTTATGTTATTCTTGTTTTTCTTCTATCATCTCTTATGTTTGTTAACATAATCTCGTATTGTTTGTCAATATCCTTCTATCATTTTGTTCTTGTTATATTTCTTCATGTTATTCTCTGTTTCTTCGATCTATCTAATTTGTCTTATGTTATTCTTTTTGTTATCATTCTATCATTTTTCTTTCTGTCTTCCCTTGTTTTTCTTTGTGTTTTTTCTTCTATCACCTTCTCTGATGTTATTCTTTGTTTTGATCGATCTATCATGTTGTCCTACCTTCTCTTATGTTATTCTTTGTTTTTTATCATTCTACCACTTTCTCTTTCTGTCTTTCATTATGTTATCTTTCGTTTCCTCCTTCTACCACATTCTCTTATGTCGTTCCTAGTTTTCATCATTCTATCATTTTCTCTCTATCTGTCCCTCACTTATTCTCTGTGTTTATTCGTGTACTGTAATCTTTTTCTCTCTGTCATTACTTTCCCGCCACTCACAGTCTCAGTATACACAAGTACACAGTCCGTTTTTGCAACTTTCTAGGAAGAAAATGTAAATCAAAGTCAAAGTAATAGCTCGTGTCATGTAGATCTAGATCTAGGCCTACATTAATTCAAAATGCTGAACTCAATTTGACTTACCTCTTTGACTTTAAGTTCGAGGCAAATCCTATTACACACTAGAATTTTGTTTTTTTGTTTTTGAAAAACGTTAAAAACAAATGCTAAAACAGAAAACACAGAAAACAGGAGAACGTATATTAGTCTAGTCCAGTTAGATAGGATTAGACCTATAGTTAGTTATTAATGTTGACCGTACAATTTGAATTATTAAAATTGTACAGATGCTTTACGCTTTTGTCAACATAAAGTTTACTGGTCTGACTCTGTGACGACTGATGAGACAGAACTAGGTCCTAAGAGGAACTAGGTCCTGGACTAGCACATACCGGACTGCACGGAGGTCTAAGGCTAAGCGTACTGCCGTGACTGCTAGTACTAGCTACATTGGTATTGGTACGATTCGTTGCAAATTTATCTGACAGGCACAGACTCACTTTTCGTTTTTGGACTCTTCGACATAGGCGTAGTGCTTTGGACTGGTCTTTGATTTATGCTCTGAAACAGTCTTGATGTGTCTGCATGCATGCCGCGGAAATGACGTGTGTGATGAAATCGACGAGTAAAAAAATCACACATACATGAATGTTGACGAAAATTAATTGACCGACATGCCAAACCAACCATTCAAAGAAACAATGCAAGGAAGAAACCAGCAGACCTGGGCTCCGTGTTATAGACAGTAACGATTAATCGCAACTTATTTACGATTGATATCATGACAATCGCAATTATGTAAATAATACATAGGAAACTGCAAACTTGCGATTGATTTGGATCAATCGCAACTCTTTATAAAATGGGGCCATGTACTACCATCAAATCCGTCGCGCACCAATACTACGGGCTATGAATTATGCGGATACTAGCTCTATTTTATTACATTAATACACAGATACCTCTACTATAATATAAACAAATGAGTGGCGAGTTCCTACCTTTAGTGAATTCCTCCAAATATTAATACATAAACACACACGAATCCATTCTTATATAATCCATTTGTACATAATCCAAGAGCTGTAAGGAGAAATAGGTAGTACGATATTTTGTTTTACTATATAATGCGTGTATAAGAACTACGTGTGTACACAGTGCTCATATTGCCATAGCACCGAGAGTTACGCTACCAAGCGTTTGAGTGTACACGTCATCTTTCTTTTGTGACGCAACAATGCTTTTTCCCTCAATGCGCGTAATGTAGCATTTATAGGGCGATGCGAAAAAAGGGTCATGTTGTAAGATTGAAGAGAACTGGCGTCATAGGGTGGGGTCGGTGGGAGTAGGGGTAGCCACTGGTTTTACGCTGTGAATAAAATGCACAAAAACAAATTCACTGATTTAGAAAGGGGTCTAATAATTTCTCATCTTCATTTCTCACAACCCCTCACTTTCCTTTTTCTCTCCCTCACTCCATCTATCTCTCTCTCTCCTTCTCTTTTTCCCTTCTGGTCCTCTGTCTTTCTGTCTCTCTCTCTCTCTACTGTTTATTTGATTTCTCCACCGATGTTTTGGTGCGGGTGTTTTTCTTAATAACTATTAATGTCATTTTGTAAAGGGGTGACGTAAATCCGAGAATGGCCGTATTACATTTACTTTACTCTTTACCTAGATTATGGCAAGCTTTGTGCTTCAAGCCTCCCCCCCCCAAAAAAAAAAAATATATATATATATATAGTTTCAACAATTCAGAAGTTGTCGATGCATTGCACTTAGTTTTCTTTCGTGTATTTATGGATAAAGTATATATTATGGATTAAATATTATTTTGTTTATTAGTCTGTTTTTGTTTATATATGTTGTTATTTATTTAATCATTGTTGGCAAAGCTCAATATTGGTTCCCATTTTCGGCAGATCTGGCCTGACACCCTTTAGCTGTGTTCACATCTAACGCTGAAAAGGATTTTATTTAGCCTTCCTTAGAAATCGGATCTTTGTGGGTGACAGATTCCTTGCCAGCTAGTTTGCCTTGAACTAGCATGGCACGAAACATTTCACTGGATTGTTTAAATTGTGTGTATCATTCACAATGTCAAAAAGTTCCCTCACTCTATTAAAATGTCTTTCTAGTCCGTAGCGTCGAGTTATCTTGGATCTAAATTTAGCGTACATCGCTCACCAGTCGTTCATCTTACCTCAGCATAGAACGTTCGAAGAAAGGCGTTTAGTTCATCTACTGAGAAGTCCTCAATATCTTTAATTGATGTGCCTTTTTCCATACAGTACTGACTAAGAATGTTCACCGATGAATTGAACCCTACTTTTGTACAATGGGAATCCTTCGTGTCAACGATTCTGTCTAATTCCTCCTAGTCGAGGGATTGAAATCGACTTGCACTCGCAATGTTTGGTCAGAAGAAGTTTAAGATTCGCGGGTGCCGGTGCGGGGCGGCGGCGCGGAGCTGTAGGCTAGTTCGTTGTCTGCATGCAGGGCACTGCGGCTGCCAAAGGGCGGCAACCAAAGACGTTTAAATATATGCAGTATGACGTAGGTGATGACGCTCCTCGGTCCAATATAACGGACCGAGGTGACGTCAATCGGGCAATATAAAGTTGGAGATCCTTGCAGCTCTATATAGTCACGTATTGGCGCTTTGACCAATCACTACTCAGTATCTATGTAGGCTATTTAATATAATCATGTATTGATTGGTAAGAGAGTTGGTTGGTTAGTTTGACTGTCTGTTAACTTTTGTTTGTTTGTTTAGTTGAATTTTGAAGAAAAAAAAAATCGGCGATTCCAGCTACAACACAACGAATGGCACGATTCGTATTGTAACCACAGATTCCCACCAGACCTTGTAGAATGACAGAAAAATCATCTATCGTTCCATGATATAATAGCTGATGCTAAACAATTTGAATTTATTTTACAGCGTTATCTTGATAATAAAAAAACTAATCAAAAGTTATTACTCATTCCTTGATGCAGGGCTTCAAGGTGGATGGAATCAATGCCGTCATTCTCTTAATTCTTGAGAAGACCTTGGGGTTCGTCTCGGTCATCGGCGTCCTGGTCATGCTCGTCGTCTTTGTCACTCTTGGGTCAGTTGCTTGTTTTCTTTTGTTGTTCAGATTTATTTTTTCTAGTTTATTTTTTGTTTTGTTTTGATTTAAAGATAGAAACAACATAGCAACTCCATAATGAACGTCAAGTATAGTAAACCTATCACCCATGATTTTGTTTCATGAGCATGTTACAAACTTAACATCAATCAATCAAGAGAAGGAGGGAAGAAAAGGCGAATTTACTGACCTAAAACTATTTACTGTGAACGCGGGGAGCGTTTCATTTGATAAAAAAACAGTACTTGTATGATGCATTCAAATATAACTTATGTTACAATATCATTTTTGGTCAGATTAATTATAGCAAAAGTAATATAAATAGGCCCTAATGGCAAAAGTTGAAAGCAAACACAATTAATGTATGCCTATTCAGGTTTAGAGGTTTATTTTCAAAGTGCATAGCAAAAATATTTGTCCATCTATAGTTGATAAGTAAAGACGGGCAGATCCAGGATTGTGAGAATAAGGGGTAATAGTTATAATCTCTGCATGCAGGCTCTCGTATTCGACCGTTTTACAGACTTTCCATCATATCGATGTCGGAATTTCCCATTTCACCGTACATGCTCCCATTTTCACAGATATTTATAAATTCTTTGTCTGAATCTTTTATCCAGTGTGAAAGGGTCTCAACTCACCAAGATTCAGTTGAACGTGGCCGTAAGCTCCCTTGCAGGACATGCAACCTTTCTGTTTGGAATGAAGGCTACGGGCAACCTGGTAAGATCACATATACAGACCTGTCCATTAGTGTAGATACGAGCGACATCGCCCCCTCCCCCTTCCTGACTGTTTCAGGAAGCGAAAAGGGAAGAGAGAAAATAATAAATGTAGGAAAGAAAGAAAATGAGAAAATAGTGGTACCCTTCGTCTTCCACATTCTCACCTCGGACTATTAAATTCTTTGAAAGCATTCACCGCCTCACCACCTCCATCTCCGCTCAGAGTTAGGGCCGGTTGGGGGAGCTGGACAACAGGTCTCTTTGAATTTTTCTTTTAGGGAGAGGGGCATTTTCATCAAAATATTCAAATGACGATATTAACTTTTCGGTGAATACGGTGTCAGATGTATAAGAAACCGAAATTTGATATATTTGACACAATGCTCTGAATCGCAATCATTATAGTTCACATTACGACTCCATGTACACTTGTTATATGGAGTAATTTAAGAGGAAAGAACTTAAACAAAATCAGCAAATTATACCACTTTGGGCCGAACAACCATCATCATCCTGCATTCTTCAATCTATATGCCATCAGAATGGCTTCGTTATTGAAGCTGGAATCAATATGTTGGTAAACCTTTACCATGAAAGAGGATGTAGCTGATTTTCACATTCCATAGTACTCATCTTTTCCTCCTCTAAAAGCGTGGTCCCAAAGTATTGGTCTTTCGACTAATAGAGAACATTACTGTCTCGTTCCAATTACTCCCGCAGCTCGTTTGCGCGATCATCGCCGCTGGTCTACAGTACCTCTACACGGTCTACGCCCTGTGTTTGGTGGTCCAGACTGCTGTCCTACTCAATACGTGCTACCTACATGGTAAGCCTTGAGAGTCGAACCTCGGCCCGCTCAAAGTCCCGGAGAAGAGCATCACTGAACCTATCCGACTGACTAGGGTTTTTCTCCTGGTGTGGGGTAAGTTTTAGACTAGTTCGTATCAGATACAAACTACTTTTCAAAAGGAAAACAAGAGTTAAGTCAATGGTCAATGGTGTATTCTCCTATTCTTTGGATGATCAAAATGTGTCTTAGATTATGTTGAGGTGGTGATACATGAGGGCTAATGATATCTTCGCATTTTGTTTGTAAGATGAATAGCGTTTTTATTGACTGCAACGTTATGGTTGAAATCAGAACCCATCTTCCAAACAAAAAGGGGAATCCCCTGTTGACAATAACAATGCTTTTTGCCACATTTCGCTTTTGACTTGTTGTCATATATAGGTTTTCTGCATATTCCATGATTAATTTATCATTGCAAATAAGGTGTCGTCATAAAGGGAGATACTTGACCTATTGACCGAGACTAAGATCAATTATGAAAGTACATCAAAAGGAAGTATATCAACACTCAAACTTAAATAGTTTTGTTTGAGTTTATTTTAAAGATAATTGTACTCTCTTTGTTTCTCATTTATCTCAGCTGGACCATTGCTATTGATTGGCCTCCTGTACAAGGAAATTCCGTATGGATTCGGTACCCCGGACAGGTAAGTCTTGACATCTTATCCTTCTCTGGTATTGTCTAAAAAAGCCCCAATGGTGTCACTTCATACTCACATATTGCTCCGATTGTCTCATTTTCGCTCGCGTGAACATTGCCAGCACAAACTACTGACCTCTACCTCCTACACGGATCATCGCCCATTCCCATTCACTATACGTTACGTACTAAAAGGATGTATTGTCTGACCGTTCATGAATATTCATGTTTTTGCTTACCTCGGCAAAATGTTTGCTTTCACTAAATTGAAAAATTACGGTGGGGGGTTGGATGAAATGGACAAAATGAAATAGGCAGAAGTGATCTATGATAATTCATGCTTTTTATGTTTCGTGTGCTCGACCTATAATCTTCAAATCGCTTGGAAAACTGAGTCCAAAGTTAGACTTGTTTCACATGTGTATTATAGGCAATGATGAGCTTGCAACCTATTTTGAAAAATTACGGTGGGTGAACTTTCAAAAGTCAATGAGACATGAGGGCTCCAATGAAAGAGCTAGTGATAACGTACGTCGGGGTGGATGTGCTTTTCGTTTAAACAAAAAATGAATTTTTAACGATTTTTTTTTTTTAAACGTCCATAGGCTAACATGTTAGGCTGCTGACTCTGACCCTGCTCTGACGATAGGGGGCGTTGTGAAATGAGACTAAACGGAGCAATATGAAGGGTTAAAGCATGATCTTCAGCGGAGTCGAAAATGCCCCCTATTAGCCGACTTTCTGGAACATACTCAACAAAAGATGACCAATTGTTGCATAACACTGGGTACTCAATGTGCTCCAAACATAACCCTGTTTTCTCCTTTTTCGAGTACAATTTCACAAAAAGAACCCTATTTCGCAAAAATTTGTGTGATGTCGCATGTGTCATTTTGAAGAAAAAGGCGACACTTTTTTCTTGAAATTTATCGCTCGTAAAAACAAACAACAAGAAAAATACATTTTTTTCTAAATCTGCTAATATCCCGGAAAAAACTTGTAGTATTCACATTTAATGTCCTCCGAAATCGACCTTCCTGTTTGCTTCAAGAGAGTTTTTTCATAATGTAATCCACACGCAGTACTCAACTTGATCTTTAAACCTAGCTTCTATTCAGGTTTAATTAAAACTCAAGTTTATTTCCGCATTTTTGTTTTATTAACGTCAATCAACATGAGTATATATATATATATATATATAAAACAAAATTTCAAAGGCCAACAGGTCTATCAATGTAATTTTCAGATTAAATAAAATTACATTAAATATTTATTTAATATTAATTATAATTTGAACAAATAAAGGAAAATTACACAAAAAACTTTAAAAAAACCTAGTTTGACTTCGTCCACCACCTCCACTGAGCTATGGAGCACCAAGTTTGCCAAACAATAGAAATACAGAAAATTAATCATTATTAAGTAATTCATATGTTTTTCTATAGTTGCTGGCTGGTCGAGACTGAGAATGTGTACATTATCTTCATTTCACTCATCACACTGGCACTCGTGGTAAGTTGATTAAATTATTTTGGTAATTTTGGTTTTCTTTGATTTGAATTGAATTCCATGTAGAAAGAAGGGTATCAAATATTTATATTTTGGCAATTGTGTGCACATTCTCTTAGTATTTGAGATTAATTTAAAAAAACAGAACATAACTTTAGATTTGCTTGAGAAAAAAAAAAAGGACAAATTTGAAAAAGGTTTGCAAAAAGTCGCGCTTTAATTGTGAATAATCACCATGGAATACCTGCAGGTAACATCTAATCAGCGGAAAATTGCTCAACGTATACACGTGCATTATGTAAATCCACCCGAACTTTGTTTTACTCGTGAAATTCTGTCATGCACTTTATTACAATACATACATATTGACGACCTACCATCAGGGGCGTCACTGTACACCAATTTTCAATGTTGGAAGGGGATTTTAGATCAATTTTGCTTACAAGTTAGTCTAAATTATCGATAGAAAAACTTAGGTACTCGGATTGTAATATATGCTGACAGGAATTTTGTTGTTAAGGTTTAAATAAAAAATGGAGAGCTTATAGGAATGTCACATGTCTTTATTCCTCCTAATACCCATTCTTTTTAATTATAAAACGCAAACGATAAAGATTTTGAAATAATTTCAAAATGATAGATTAACCTTTTAAAATGCTAAGGCAATTCCTGAAGGATGATTCCATATGCAAATGTCTAAAATAAATTCTCCCCTTGGACATTTTGAATGTTTAATTGACTTTTGCTCAATTGGAATTTTAAGAGTGTTCCCTGAATTGCCACTCCAACCTTTCATTCAAGATAAACTTGCGTTCTGGTAAAAAGAAAGAGAAATGAATTCTCACAGAATCAAACGAAACTTACATTGAATGTTCAAGATTACAAATAAATGACATTTGCCCAACAATTTTGGTAGAAATGTACACTATCATGCACAAACCAGTTCAAACAATTTATACCCCAAAGAGCACACAATAGAACTTTGCGAAGAACTAACAAGATCCCTGAACCCAGGTGCAAAACTAAACGTATGCAGAATAGCCCAATCCCAGATTTGATACGCTTGTATAACAAAAGTTTTTTATGATTGTATTTAATATACTTTGAAACAAATAGTATATAATTAATTCATAAATTTGAGGTCTGATTTTTTACCAAGTTTGTCAATGTAATTTTTATGACATGAAGAATGCGATGCATATCTATATTTATATTTTAATATTTCTAATGTTCACCTAATAATATTCATATTTGTCTTGCAATGTATCTTTGTATTTTATCAGCATGTACATAATTGTTTTCCCTCTCTGTCCATCTGTCCCCTTTCTCCCCTCTCTCTCTCTCTCTCTCTCTCTTTTTCTCTCTCTCTCTCTTTATCTCTCTTTCTTTCTCTCTCTCCTGCTTTCCTATCTTTCTTTCTTTTTTAACTCAAATTTTTAAATTGAAATATTGTATAAGATTAATGGTATATACACGCTCTTCATAATTATGTAGATTGTAGTGTGACATCTTGAAATGTATACTTGCTTTTTCCAGCAATTTACTCATGTGCAATTCAGTTACTTTTTACTGTGATATCTCTTGAAATGTATAATTGTCTTCACCATCAATGTTTTATTCATGCACAATTCAGTTACTTGTAACTGCGATACATGGAAATGAATCAATAAATACCATTTATCTATCTATCTATCTATCATAGAAATATAAGGAAATCAAGGTAAGTTGGCCAAACACCATTCGTGTAGTGCCATATACATCTTTCTGTGTACAGTACTTGTTACTTTACCAAGACTGGGCCAAATTTATTATGATTTTGATGACTCCAGAACCTTGCAGTACACACCAATACTCACATGCTACATGATCAACTTTTTCTGATCCATTTCACACCTTTTCTTTCACAATGCAATCGCATGACCAGAACTCAACTTTATTTTAAGAGAGGCGAACATAATATCCTTGCCCTTCACTTATCTTACCTTTTCAGATCAACTTCGGCCTCGCCATCTGCACCGTGGTTTATCTCATCAAGATGGATGATCATTATACAGAGGACATCGACGGTTACGTTGAGTGGGCCGAGAAACTACGAAAGCGAATCAGGTAATTGGTCAGTTTGTGACGCTCCAGTCGATCGACGAGACTGACGTCAAAAAAAAAAAAAAAATTGTCGGCCTCTTGTGCATTCTGAAACTTTGTTAGGGTTTATGCACAAACAGTTGGCCCACGAGATCGACATCGCACTGGACCGACGGCCGACGAAACCGTGAATGCCGGTGTGACGGTCCTTCCGAGATCATTCTGAAGGGTTCACAAGACCGACAGATAACGAGACCGACAATTTAGGTTTCGTGGGCCTTCTAACTACTTTTCAGAGGAGCAGAGGATCAACAGCCCACGAGACAGACATTGAGCTATCACTGTCTATGAATATTTTGTTTATTTGTTTATTAGTTTGTTTGTTTTCAGTCTCGTGGGCTTTCGGTCTCAAGAACGATTGGTCTCGATGTAATATTGACCTCATAAATATAGCTTGCTAACGGATCACGTGTCGAATAATTTTGTAAAACCCAGTCTCTCCAGGTCATTATTTCTATTATTTTCTCCTTCATTTTCTAGTCTGTGCCTCTCATCATCACTCATCCTCTCTTTCGTTCTCGTGATGGCCTGGTTATGGCATGCCCTGCTCGTCTTCAGATCCATCATCGCCTTCGATTACCTCTTCATCATTTTCAACATGATCCAAGTAAGATGGTAGATTCTGACTTTTTAAAATCGACAAAGACTATTGAAGAAAAAAAGAACCTTATCATATTGCACACGAGGCGTTAATTCGATTGCGTCATTACATCCGCTTATCAAGACTGTCAAAACAGTTATCACTTACGTCAATACTTGCGCCAATGACTCTTTGTATGATCTAACCTTCACATCACGCGTCAAAGACCACACAAGTTGTTGACGCATTCCTACGTCAGCAAAAATGACGCCTAGTGTAGAATAGGCATGAGGCAATTTTAGTCGGCTCGTGCGTCACCTTGATATGCGCGTACTTTACGATTTAATATTTAATCCGACCACAATTCCTCTCGGCAGTACAATAAGGTATATTGCATCATTTCATTTATTGACATTATGAGACCACCAATCATGTCATAATGTTATGATTGATATATACAGATACAGCAAAAATGTAATGATGTAACCTAGAAAACATATAATATACAAAACCTTTGGTTCATTTCTTTTTTTTGTTTACAAAGTTGTTTAAGAATCAGAATATGTTTTAGATTGATTAGAACAGATGATTTATACGATCTTATAGATAACATTTCCAGCGTTCTCCATCCCCATCCATCCCTTTCGTTTACCATTTGCAGTGGCAGAAGAAAGTCCCAAAACATTTCTTTCAATACACAATGTTTACCAGCCAGAAATTGCGTGAATTGTGTCTAACATTTCCAAAATCTCTTTGCAGCTGCCTTTTTTGTTTTAATCTTAGCCTGCAAACTGGCTGAGGCGACCCCGGTTCGAAATTAAGTCACGTCTTTCGGATGATGACGTTAAAGATCGGTCCCCAGATACACATCTGTACAAACCTAATTACAAACAAACACACATGTTTATTTAATTTATAATTTCATAAATATCATGTTCGGATTAAGTAATACGTCATTTTAATGTTCACATGTTTCAGTAGATGACGTACAAGGCTATTGAAATTGCCTTGTGTCGATTCGCGGTAGAGTCTACCCGAATAACGTTTTTATCAATGAAACTAAAAGAGCTGTTATATGTTATCATAACCAGCATATATATGCAGTATAAAGAATTTCTGGTTCTGCTTGACCCTAGTTTATCGTTTATACTATGTTTGTTTTTTTACAGGGTATTCTGGTTTTCATCTTCTACTGTCCAATGAATCCAGAGGTATGATTGCTTGTTTATTTTTCCTCAAATAACAAAATGATATGCGTTGCTTGGAGCCAGGAGGTAGTTAAAGCATATACTTTAACAGAGAGTTTACGACCTCTGGCTCTGGAGAGATGATAATTATATTGATCTGAGCTACAGAGTATTTCAAAGTAACGCAATCATAAAAAGGGGTCTCAACTGTTTTCCATGGGATTTCACATTTGGTGAAGAAAGAGGGTGGCAAATGAAAAAAGTCCATCGGCCTATTTGAACCCCCCCAAAAAATACAGACGAAAGATGGATATCCTGTTTTTACTAAAGTTTCTTCATTACAAGAACAGACACGATTATCTTGAAGTCAAATTTGATATGAATGATAGCGAGAGCAAACCCGATATATTGTTAAGAAAATTACTGTTGCAATTATCAAACCCCTCCGAACTTACATGTAAACACATATGTCTTGTATCAGGAATAATTTTTGCATGCGACCAATTTTTGTTCCATTATCATTACTTAATGTAGTCAGTTATTACATTATTCATTTTTTTAATGTTATCATTCATATTTTCGTTCATTTGATTATTTATCTATTCATTTTTTAATTGATTATTTTTATTTCTTTATTTCTTAAAACTTATTACTTTATTTTCTGTTTTCTTTCTTTGAATAATAAAGGTTCGTGCTGCTATCTTTCGAACCAGAAACCCGGATGCAGACGAAAAGAAGAATGAAGACGATGACCAAAAGAACTAACGACAATTTAAGATTAGCGGTCCTGTAGAGGGCGATATGGTTATAATAATTCCCTTCAAGCAGTGGCGTAGATAAAATAGGAACGGGGGTCACGTGCCTTGCTCAATCAAATGGTATTAAATTGGGTTAAAGCTATGGATTAAAAAGGGGAAAAGGAAACAAAGGGAAAAGGGAAGAGGTAGAAAGGGGACGTCAGAAGAAGACGATACGAACCCTCCCAATTCCCCCCTCTCCCGATGCCCCCAATGATGCCGGTACCCCCTCGTTATATAGGCTCACGCTACCATATACTGCCCTTCACTTATCAAAATTATAGGCACCTTGGCGGAATTTTTTTCACAATGTGAGCACGAAGCTTAGCTTTTGTCGATGATTTTTTTAATAAAAGTTATTGTTCACCCATTCAGTAACTAAGTGGCTGGTGATGCAGCTTTCTCCTCTGCTGCTCGTACACTCTGGAACGGCTCTCTCCTTAATGTAGTCAAACCTGGTTTCTTTTGAAAATAATAATGTATCTAAAAACAAAATTTCTCATCAGTTAAACGATTCAAACAGAACGTGCAGACATATCTATTTTAAAATTGTATGCAATCATTGCACGAACAGTTATCGGTAAAGTGTAACATTTCGATTCCAATGCTGATCAATTATATTAAAATGGAAAATGCACTCATAGTAATGCAACTTTTAGAGTTAAAAAAATATACAAGAAAAAAAATGAATTAATTGTGAAATGATTTTGATAGGCAATGTATTCTCTCGAAGCTGTGTATACTTATTATCGAAGATCAATTTAGCTAAACACACAAGAGAAAAGGAAGAATGGTAGAAAGGGTTTGTAAATATGCAAGTGGCTTTATTCAACTATTCATACATTTTTAAACATTATATCATATTAACGTGATTTTGCAAATGTATGCAAGGTAAATGCAAATTGATTGCATGTTGAATTTTAAATTAAGTGTTTTTAAACTAGGTAGCATCAATATTTCATTGTAAAATCTCAATTTAAACAGTAACGTTTAACAAGTAACAGGCCACTGGCATACTTCTGGCATATGACTTTCATCTGACATGTCTGACAGTCCTTTATTGCAAGAATTATTTTAAATAATAATGTATCTGAATAAAATTTTCTCATCAGTTAAACGATTCAAACAGAACGTGCAGACATATCTATTTTAAATTTGTATGCAATCATTGCACGAACAGTTATCGGTAAAGTGTAACATTTCGATTCCAATGCTGATCTATTATATTAAAATGGAAAATGCACTCAAAGTATTGCAACTTGTAGAGTATAAAAAATATACAAGAAAAATGAATAAATTGTGAAATGATTTTGATAGGTATTGTATTCTCTCGAAGCTGTGTATATTTATCATCGAAGATCAATTTAGCTAAACACACAAGAGAAAAGGAAGAGGGGTAGAAAAGGTTTGTAAATATGCAAGTGGCTTTATTCAACTATTCATACATTTTTATATATTATATCATGTTAATGTTATTGTGCAAATATATGCAAGGTAAATATTGATTGCATGTTGACTGTTAAATTAAATGTTTTTAAACTAGGTTGCATCAATATTTCATTGTAAAATCTCAATTTAAACAGTAACGTTTAACAAGTAACATTCCATTGGCATACTTCTGGCATATGACTTTCATATGACATATCTCACAGTCCTTTATTTGCAAGAATGAAACTTAATTGTATATATATAGTTAATGTACGCTGTAAAGTGATCGGATTGTAAAATCTCAATTTAAACAGTAACGTTTAACAAGTAACATTCCATTGGCATACTTCTGGCATATGACTTTCATATGACATATCTCACAGCCCTTTATTTGCAAGAATGAAACTTAATTGTATATATATAGTTAATGTACGCTGTAAAGTGATCGGATTGTAAAATCTCAATTTAAACAGTAATGTTTAACAAGTAACAGACCACTGGCATACTTCTGGCATATGACTTTCATCTGACATGTCTGGCAGTCCTTTATTTGCAAGGATGAAACGTAATTGTATATATAGTTGATGTACGCTGTAATAAAGTGATCGATTCTAAGACATAAGGAATATCATATGCCATATTTCCAAGAGGTTTATCATTGTATCAACTATTAATACCATTGTGATGTATCCATTCACTATACAATTATAAGGATATGAAATAATCTACTTTATCTTTTCATTGAAACTTTCATGAATTCATTAATTTTCCACAACTGCTTTTGAACCAATTAGTTAGACAAAATCGAGAATTACTGCATAGGAAATCATACATAAGAATTAAAGATGTAACATAATTGTGAAGAATATTTATCCGTTCGATTTTGTGTTAGTGCGTTAATGAACAGTTAACAACTCAATTATTCATACCCGTACCAAATTTGTTAATATTTGAAGTATGTGAACATTTAATTTGTCCTCATTTAATTTTATTGAGAATGTGAAATAATAAACCTACATCTAAGAATATTCACTAAAGGCCCTAATTCAACCAGTACAAGTACAATTTACAAGGGGTATGAATAATTTAGTTGTTAAGACTAGGTCTTTTTTTGCAAATAATTAGTAAAAGTACCTAATGGACTATTAAAACATATATACTGTATTTATTCGTGATTAATTTATCGTAGTGTGATTGTTAAATTACTTTTATGCTCGTAAGTATTCATTATCTGAGTTCATCACTGATATAATAAATTACAATCTTATTTATTTGGAAACTCTAAAGAATGCATGTATACTTTTTCTTTTTCTGGTCAATAAATGTTTTTAATATGAAATATGCAATGAGCAAGGTGAGAGATATACCGGAACCCCGTGTTATAAATAGTTACGAATCAATCGCGGGTTCTCTAATATATCACAAGTTTGCAGTCTCCGTTAAGGCCCGGTCACACAGAGGGGACGCATGGAGAACGCACGGCCAGCGCATTGAAAATTTTCAATTTTGGCCAGTGCGTTGTCGTGCGCCCAACTTTTGTCGTAGCTGACACCAAATTCATAGCGTGTTGCTAGCGCGCTGAGCGCATACAGGACGCATACAGTGCGCATACAGACCGTACCCAGAGCGCACATGATAACAACTTCCACGAATGCACAGCGTGTTGCTAGCGCGCTGGACGAATGGTCCACGCATGCACAGCGTTCTACGACGCACGGCCAGCGCATTGGAAATCGGAAAAGGTCGTGTGCCTAACTTTTGTCATGATTTTGGAAAAGCTAGCGAGCTGACACAAAATGCACAGCGTGTAGCTAGCGCGCTGTGCGTATACAGGGCGTGTGCTCCGCGTATGTCTGGCGCTGGTCTAGCGCGCTCAACGCACGTCTGGCGTGTCTTTGGCGTGTACATTCATGCGTCGAGCTCCGCGCACACTTTTGAGCATGCTCAAAAAATCCCGACGCACACAGCGAATGACGACGAATGCATAGCGCTGGTCCAGCGTTGGTCCAGCGCGCTCGACGAACGAGTAACGAGTGATGACGCACGCCTAGCGAACGACAACGCACTGGCCAAAATTGCAAATTTTCCATGCGCCGGCCGTGCGTCCCCCATGCGTCCCCTCTGTGTGACCGGGCCTTTACATACCTGTAAATGAATATCAATCACAAATAAGTTGTGATTAAACGTAAAGGCCCGGTCACACAGGGAGGACGCATGGGGAACGCACGGCCAGCGCATTGGAAATTTGCAATTTGGGCCAGTGCGTTGTCGTTCGCTAGGCGTGCGTCATCATTCGTTACTCGTTCGTCGAGCGCGCTGGACCAACGCTGAACCAGCGCTATGCATGCGTCGTCATTCGCTGTGTGCGTCGGGATTTTTTGAGCATGCTCAAAAACGTGCGCCGAGCTCGACGCATGAATATACACGCCAAAGGCACGCCAGACATGCGTGGAGCGCGCTAGACCAGCGCCAGACCTGCGTGGAGCACACGCCCTGTATACGCACAGCGCGCTAGCTACACGCCGTGCATTTTGTGTCAGCTCGCTAGCTTTTCCAAAATTATGACAAAAGTTAGGCACACGTTCTTTTCCGATTTCCAATGCGCTGGCCGTGCGTCGTAGAACGCGGTGCATGCGTGGACCATTCGTCCAGCGCGCTAGCAACACGCTGTGCATTCGTGGAAGTTGTTGTCATGTGCGCTCTGTGTGCGCCCTGTGTGCGCCCTGTGTGCGCCCTGTATGCGTCCAGCGCGCTAGCAACACGCTATGCATTTGGTGTCAGTTAGCTGTAGCTTTGACAAAAGTTGGGCGCACGACAACGCACTGGCCAAAATTGCAAATTTCCAATGCGCTGGCCGTGCGTTCCACATGCGTCCCCTCTGTGTGACCGGGCCTTTACTGGTTATAAGACGGGGCCCAGCGTTGTTCAAACATACAATTATGTTAATTTTGAGAATACTACATTACCTTGTAAACAGCAATACATCAATCATCAAATAAAGATTTCGCATGACAACAAATATCTAAAGACATAATTTATTATTTTCACCTGTTATTTAAATTTTTGCCGCTAGCACAAGAAGGAAAAAAAAGACCATGCAGAATCATTACATATAACGGTTTTATGGAAAAAAATGACCGTTTTCAAAATGAAATCACCTGGTAAACATGGTTACGTCACTTATCCCCTAAATAAAAAGACATAAATCGCTAAATGATATAAAATATTGACTATACAAAAAAAATACCGTTTCCAAAAATGAGAAAGTCACCTGGTCAACCTGTTTACGTTACTAATTCCCCTACAAGAACAACAACAAAAAATCGCTAAATGATATGAGGAAAAAAATAGTGAAAAACATGCAGAAAGCCTTCAAGGCATATACATTAGCATAAGATGGAATACAAATTGTATAGGGTGTAAATCTCTAAGAATTCAGTACTTGTTTCTCTTTCACAAAGAGAAAATGATGATATAAAATTGTTGGGGAAATTTGGGTTCATATATTAATCAGCCATTTAATTTGATGCAATTTCAAGCCAGGCATCAGAGAAATTAATTGAGGTTTTCATCTTTTGCCTATTCTGTTCAAGCCTTCGATGTTAGTAAAAGCCCAAGCAGTTTTCATTTTCATTCCAGTATTTTAATGGGTATGGGATTGAAGGAAAGAGAAATTGGGTCTTCATTCATCAAAACGAACTGTTCTTTTTGTGAATGCTAAAAATTCTCCGACGATGGTAAAAATGTAGGCCGCATTCTATTTCTATCTGAATGCTATTTTATAGTCTTCGATGTTGGTAACAGATTTTTCATTCCAATAATTTGATAAGTGTTGGTATAAAAGAAATAAAGATGGGGTTTTAATCAGAGTCTCTTGCATTTATTTCCAGTATTTTGATCTGAATGGGCTGGATAAAAGAATTTAGGTCTTCATATTTTTGTCTGAATATCTCCGAAATTATCAAGAGTCAGGGCAGTTTTAATTCCAAAACCTTGATGAGAATGCTGCGCCTGATAATTATAAAAGAAATAAAAGTGGGGCCTGTTTCTTTCTGAATGCTGTAGTAGTCACTAGTGTTATAAATATTTATGCAGTTTCATTCCAGCATTTTGATGAGAAAGGCTTGTACATGACATTTACGATTGATTCAAATCAATTCCAAGTTTGCAGGCTCCCATCTCTTATGTGCATAGTTGCGATTGATATTAACCCTAATTTAGACAGGCCCCATGTGAGATTATCGCTTTCAAAGCCGTAAGTTTCGTTAAATATCTCAGCCGTTTTTGTTCCATTTTTTTTCCTTCACGCGTGCATGGGTTTGTCCATGATTTGAAATACTGAAAAAAACTATGTTAAAAACCTTTTTGTTGATGTTGAAAAATTGCGTTTACATGAGAAATATTGGCTATACATTCAATTATTGTTCTTTTAAAACATATCGGCTCTTTGTTCCTTTTCCCGATGAGACTATTTAAAGGAAAAAGCACATCTCAATGAATAAACTACAATGGATGAATGAAAATAGTGTATTCTTTGCGCTGATGAAATTAATCTGGCAAAGATATAAATATAGAATTATGAAATATTTACTGTCTGACCCAACTTAGAAAAAACAAGTACGGGCAAATACTTCGAAAAAAACAACGATTAGTCATATATAGGGCATTCAACATTCACTGCGAGGCATGTGAACATTTTCGAAGTCACTAGTGTCGACATAGCTATTTCGTAAAATAATGTTATGGTTCAAAAATTAATTGCTATCACCCCTCCTTTATTTTTTAACCGAACAATGAAATATTATCGAATGTGAAATATGAAATGTCATATTTTTCGTTTGAGCAGGGTTTTCTTTTCTATTGTCGTTTTTTTTAATTTTAATTATTTTTTCTGGTTTTGCTTGTCAGATATATTTTTCGGATTGCTACCCTCCCCCTTTTTACAAAACGCTGGATCCGCCCCTGGTACCTCTGCTGGTGCTGTGTGTGTCTTCGCCGCCGGATATGACGTCATCCCGTCGGATACCCAATTTCTCCTTCCACAGGGCGACAACGCGTCTGTTGCAGCCGAAAGCCAGAAGAACAAAGACCCCCTGCAGCGAATTGACGACGGTGAAGGCGTACCAGAGCTCTGGGACATATAGGCTGACGAAAGCCAAGATCCACGTGAACCCCAAGACACCAGACAACTGTTAAGGAAGAATCAGAGGGTATTAAAAGATAAAGTTGACACAGAGCGTGGATGGTCACAGAAAAAATCATAGAGCTCCGAAAAGTTCACTCCCCAGATATTGCAAAATTGTTGAGTCTCCCCTAAATGACTGCTGACTAATCTAAAGCAACTTCCGATGGCGGAACTGTCTTTCACAACTATAGCTCTGGAAAAAGCATGTAATGGTCTGACTGTTCGTTTATTTGATTTCGGTTTATTTCACCTCTGTATCGTTTTCAGTTTAGTCTCAGATGAACTCTCGCAAGGAAAAATACAGTTATATTAATGTGAGTTGCTCAATAACAGGTGAAAAGGGTGTTTACGATCTTCCTATGTTACATAACAAATAATTATAACAATTTTGTTCACCAAGAGAAGGCTCATCAGCTTCAGTGGTGTTGCTCCTGAGGGCCCGGCAATCATTATTACCCCAGCAATTGTTAGGTACCTATTTACACCCAGTTAGAGAGTGGCAAAATAATGTGGATTAATGTCTTGCCTGAGTTAATTGAGAAAATAACAATATCACGACACCTCCACAAAAAAAAAATAACTGCAAGTTTAACCCCCCCCCCCCCCCACTCCCCCACCCCCTCCCTTTATACAAAGATACCAGCAAAGCTCTTCGCAGCGCCCGTGAATTCGAAATTAAGTAAAAGTTACACTTTGGAACATTTTCCATGAAGTAACACATTCAATTTACTTTTAAAAATTCCACACTGTCTTGATTGTTTGGCGAAACAAAACATTATGTATCAAATGGACATTCTTTAAAGTCTAACGAAATTGAAGAAGAAATTTGCAATCATTTTTTTGTTTTAATTAAAATCCAACCAGGTGTTAATAGGTACCTGGTAATTGCCGGTACCCGGTAATTATATCTGATTGATACACGCAGGATTTTTTCAAGGGGGGGTTTTCAAATCGTGCCCAAAATTTCGCAACGACTCAGACAGCCGCTGAATAAGCGGGGGGGGGGGGGGGGGTAAGAGAACTTTTTTTAAGGTCAGCCATCGGCAATTTTTGTTTTATTTTTTTTATTTATTCAAAAAAAATAAAAAAATCTCAAAAGGGAGGGGTTTTCCAAAATAACATACATAAAACATACACATAAAAAAAACTCGAGGGGGGGGGGGGGTTTAACCCCAAAACCACCCCCCTGCGTACGCGCCTGGATACACGTATATAGAAACCCAATACACGCACACCGGGATGATGATAATTGCAGGGGCCGCAGTATGAGAAGCACTAAGGCCAAATAAAAAAATTCAAAACATGTTTAGCGTCCTACTTTTTTGAAAAACAGGAAGGAGGAGGCCCCTTTCTTTTTTTTTTTTTTTTCAAAGTGGCCTCTCAAAATGGCCTTCGCTACATTTTCCCTGACAGTCGGGCTATTTTTCAAGATGACCGCCGGCCATTTTTTTAATTTTTGTTATCAGAAATAGATAATTTTAGCAGTATTTTTAATATGTTTTTTTTTAAGGAAGCGGGCGGGGACGCTAAACATGAATATTTTTTGTAATTGGCCTAAAGCTGGTGAGCCTTCTATGTGTAAACAGAGCAATTTTGAACGAATGACTTTTTTTTACAACTAACTTGGACTCGAGAGCTGCAGCTGAATTAGGTTTTACAACATTAGTAAAAAGGATTATCGAAACAGGGGTATTACTTTCCTACCTTGACATAGAGTGACAGTTCCTCCTTTGCTTTTACTAGAGCTGGTCTATCTCTCAGTGCTCTGTCGGCCGCTCGTTTGGTAAGTCTTATCCCCACCATGGTGTCAATGAACAAGATTGCATTCAGGAACAAGAGTGAAGCAAGGGGTACGCCGAAGCCGAAAAGGCTTGCATCTCCTCTAGATAGCCAGCATAAATCATCATTGTCATAGATGAGGTGCAGATTAGTACAGCCACACAGGTCGAGTGCCAGGCAAGTAACTACTATCAATCCTGGGGCTCCGCAGGCGTAGAGGGCGTACCAGACGTATAATTTATTAGATTTGGCCCGAATATGTAACTTGACGCGAGAACCAAAGGTCCGGTTCAGATCGATGGCCAGTGCGTTCATCCAGAAGAAAAGTGACAACAAGAAGTAGTGCGTAATAGCTGCCACTGCCTTGCAAAGGATCGTATTTTGTATATTCAAAGCACCCACGTATAGTAATGCAAATGTTATCAGAAGAGCAATGGAGAGAGAAAGAATTAATTTGCCAGCCAGATTGCGAAGGGTTGGGAAGAGTGAAAAGGTAGTTATTACGATTAAAACAGATATCATGGATAAAACTGTTCCTACAGTGGACACGATACCCAGAGCATCGAGGTTGAGTTCAGCCAATGCATATTCCTTTAGACAATACACAGCAGAGCCGTCCGGCTGTATTTGGAACTGATCAGATGGGAGGACAGTATCCCCCTTCAGGATTCTCAAGGATTCTTTGGTGTGGTTTGACACAAATTCAAACTCGCTAGCTTGTACATTTATATATTTGTCACACATGAGTGTCGTATTGTCCGGACATAAATCATCTACTTTTGAAACAATTATAATATATTGCTCTGTCTCCCTGGTGATGTTAACTCTGAATGGTCTCAGAGATGTTTTGTTGTAATCTGAAAATGTCCAGGAACTATGGGACTCACAGTTCCATCCTGCAGGAACATCAATCAACAGTTCTACCAGAGACAGGTTTCCGAATGAAGGCGTGTATAAACAGGATGTGTAGTTGAACAGCGTATTGATACCCTGATCTAAATCCATAATGGAAAGAGACAAGGCAGTGAAATTCATCTCCACATCAAAATACAATCGACATAACAGATCAGAACCGGTTTGGTAACAAACGTCTTTGTCCTCTATCTGACCCTCTGTGGGGATACAGTATATTGTGTGCGGTGATGAAATGACAGAGAATACTATCAGGTCTAAGAATGAGGCGATGATAAGATTGTTTACTGCGGCAGCAAGGTATTCTGCGTCAAGTGATGTCATATTCATCATGTCGAATGACGACCAGTTCATTGATTTCTTAGAGTCCATTTGACCATAGTAGAATGACAGAAAAACCCTTCCGTTCTCATTTACCAGGACACGTTCGCATTTTTCAGTTGTGGTGTTGTATTTCGATCCAAAGAAACAAAACAATACTTGGCATGTGCTCGTGATGGGGTCAAAGGCTTCGTTTTGTCCACAAGACATCGCAGCCTGCACCTGATCATCGCTTGCAAAGATGAAGTATTGAATGAATGGTGGAGTTCCTCCTGGACGAGTGAACGGATCAGTGATTTCATAGTAAAATGAATCGCACAATTTAAGATAGTCCCTGCACACGTCAATTCCACTACAATGTGCGCAGTGCAGATTCTGGTATATGATACCGTTTCGTTTTACGGGACCAAGGTAGGATGGACACTTCATCTGAGTAGGCCTTCCTTTGGGATAGTCTCCATGACAGGTCTTCACATCGACCCGAAAACAAGGCCGAGGTACGATCTCATCAGTTATATTAGATGGTGGTTCCAATACAGGTTTAGCTTCGCAAGGCCCAGACGTTACGTTGCTACTTGACCAAGATGAAAACTGCGATGATGAAAACTTCGATGATGTTCCCATGTCATTACATCGCAAATTCCACTGCCATGGCTGGACTCTTGTTAAGGACACCCCTTGACAAAGTGCGCAGTATATGTTCTTAAAATGGCCTATGTCCCGGACAGCAACGGGAATTGTGAAAATGCCTTCAGATACCGCCGGACTCTCACAGTGGTTGCGAAATACACTATCCGGTGAGACATAAGCGGGGCACTTTGAAATGAGGTGGTACGACGCATAGATCGTTTTATTTTTACCTCCGTTTAGGTCATATAGTGTCCCCCGAACGGTAGTGCACGTCATATATTGGATATATTCATCCTCCCATGCCTTGATGTCATGTATAACACCAGAGTCCCCATCCGATTCCCTGGCTGCGAACGTCTCCTCAGTGTTGGGGCAACATTCATCGTAAAGAGCGCACTTTTGATCGCACTTACACACTCCTTCCTTCAAGTTGTCACAAGTGAAAGGATCGAGACGACTGGGGCAGGATGGATCCAGGAATTGATGTTTCCGCCCTTCCTCACTGCATTCTACAGCTGCTGCATAACAATAACAACAACAATAATAATAATAATAATAGTAATGAAACTAATAAGGTCATTTTTTATAGCGGATAACAGTTGAGATATTACTCTTTATGTATAATTAACTTTATAAAATTGGTTACCTAAAGCAGAATTACTACTGCAAGAAGAGGTAATTTTTCATGGCTTTCTTATATATTTTTTTTTCATTTTTCATTTCATTTTATTTCATTCGTCATATAAAAACATACATGATTATAACATTGATATTTACAGATAAGTAAAGAACATACAAATAACATAAAAATGAAAGATAAACATAAAATACAAATACATATACGAATGAGGAACCAGCAAGAAAGAACAATTAAGTCTTGTGTTGTGCTGGTCCCTTGCGACATAATACAGAATTTTAACCAGTAACACTTAACACCTTACATCTAACACCTAACAACTAACACCTAACATCTAACACCTGATTGCATAAATATATACAAACTAATAAAATACTATTCACAAAAACGTAATTGTTTTAAATGTATTCAGAGTTGGGCTTGCTTTAACATTAGGAGGTAACTCATTCCATAAAATTGGTCCTTTAAAGAAAATTGAATTTTTGGAGACAGAAGTTTTGATAAATGGTATATGAAAATGAGATGATTGTCTAGTTATATATGAATGTATTTCAGAATTCAAAATATTTTTTTTTTGATAGACTAGGAGGAATAATACCTTTATGACATAAAAACATAAATATAACAATATTATAATCATTCAATTCAAATACATTAAAACATTTAAAACGGACAAAAATAGGTTTTGTATGGGCAAGATAATGGGATCCTGAGATAAAACGTATTACCTTCTTTTGTAATTTATATAATCTATTCATACAATAATCATTTGAAATTGTCCAAACAATATTGCAATTAATTAATTGTGATAAAAACAATGCATTGTATATCATTAATAAAATCTTATAAGGGAAATGTTTTAATTTGTATAAAATAACAACTACTTTCGAGAATTTATTACAAATTGCTTCAATATGAACGTGCCATGACATTTTATAATCAATTTGAATTCCTAAAAATGTCAATGAATTACAACGCTGTACAACATTTCCATTAATCTTTACTTCAATATCATCAGTTCTAATGTTTTTGTTTGTAAAAATTATATAATTAGTTTTCTTTACATTTAAGATTAATTTATTAATATACAACCATTGAGAAATGTTTTGAAGCTCATCATTAAATCGTATCACTAATCTATCTAAATCGTTATCAGACAAAAATAAACTTGAATCATCGGCATACAATATACATTGTAATATTTGTGAAGCCTGAGTAATATCATTCATATATACAAGAAATAATAAGGGTCCCAATATCGAGCCTTGAGGTACTCCACACCCTATGGTTTTAAAATCAGATTCAGTGTTATCAAAAAGAACATATTGTTTTCGGTTTGTTAAATAGCTTTCAAACCATTTTAACAAAACACTTCGTATTCCATAATTGAACAATTTATCTAAGAGAATTTTATGATCTAACGTATCAAATTCCTTACTAAGATCGAGATATATTCCTAACATAATTTGTTTATTATCTAAGGCATTTGAAACTTTAAAAACAAAATCAATTAGTGCTATCCGATAATAAATTACATTGGTTCAAAAAATATATCAGTCTATTATAAAAACATTTTTTTAAGATTTTTGAAAATACTGGCAAGACTAATATTGGCCTGATATTTACTCATTGTATCGAATGATCCATTTTTATATACAGGAATAACTTTGGCTATTTTTTAACTTTTCCGGAAAAATACCTTGATTCATAGATTCATTAAAAATACGACACAGCGAATAGCATATAAGGTGAACAACCCTTTTAATGATGACAATATCAATTTCATCATAACCAGTGCTTGATTTGCTTGTCAAGTCACAAACAATATCTATAATTTCTTTAGTTGTAACCGGAGTGTTGACTCAGTCAGTAGAGCGTCCGCCTCACAACCGGGAGGTCGTGGGTTCGAACCCCGGCCGCGTCATACCAAAAGACGTTAAAAGATGGGAGTTGCTGCTACCTTGTTTGGCGTTCAACAATAAGGGATAGAGCAACGTCGATCTGGCGCTGCTCAGTGGTTCCGGGCTCACGATCAATTGGGCAAAAAGAATTTCCGTTTCGGTTTAATAAAATTTGGAGTGGACTAAAAGATTATTATTATTATTATTATTATTATTATGTAATAGGCTTTAAAAAAGGCAGTTACATTATTGTTTTCTAGATATTGCATATGATTATTATTTCCAATCAAAGTACTTTGAACATTATTTCTCAAAGAAGCACCTATATTAACGAAATAATTATTAAACTCTTGAGCAATGCATAAATCATCTGTAATACGTTCATTGTTAACTTGGATGTGCTCAATATTTGTATCACGATGAATTTCCTATAGCTTTATTTATTAACTTCCATGTTTCTTTTATGTCACATTGCACATTTTGAAACTTTTTTTTATATTTCACATGTTTAATTTCACGGTTCAACTTATTTTTGTACCAAGACAGATATAATACAAAATGTTAAGGGTAAACAAATCCACAGAGCAGGAGCTGATGATATATTATTAAAACAAGCTTGAATCGTCGGCAAACAAACGAAATTTGAAATAAGATGAAGAGTTCGGTGTATCATTTATATATATCACGAAAATGATTTGGTCCTAAAACGGATCCCTGTGGTACCCCACACTTCGGAATTAATACTGTCAATATGAAACAACTTGATGCATGTTCTCCCGTAAATTTGTTAACAAGTCCTATGGTAATCCTCCTATGGATAATTCATATACAGAGGATATTGAAAGTAAAGAGTTAATTAAAGAGTTCCGTTTTGCTTGAAAATTTATTTTGAAAAAGAAAAATTAAATTGAAGAAAAAAAAAGGAATCAAGACGTAAACAAAAATATTTATCTCATGTACGTTACGTTATTTTATCACATCATCGATTGGTTTGTGCTCCTGTATAAGGCAAATACAATGTAAACCACTTGAGCATGTGTCTTAAGGTGAGCAAAATAAAGTTTCCATGTTTAACTATACATTGGACCAATACAACATGAATAAATGAATGAAAGAACGATTGAAAGAAAGAGTGAAAAGAGAGTCATCCAACGGTCAGACACTTTCACAGTAAAATGTATTACAGAAAATGAATTCCTGAAATGAAGTTTAAACGAGCTCATTTGAAAAGAGAAATTAATAAAATGGATTTTCGCTTCCAAATAGATTGAGTACGATTCTTTTCCTACACATGGCTTACACACAACGCACCCCTCCCTCCCACACACACACACACATACAAACCCACACACAAACCCACACACACCCACACAGGTGCCTTCAATATCGCTTTTTGTTCTCACCTGTTGTAAAATTCATATGCTCGATTATGTCAGCACTTCCCATTCTCTTGTCCGCAACCAGAGGTATTGCGAAGAGGAGGAAGCAGACTTCTAAAACGTGATACATTGTGTTGTGTGGTATATCTATTAGAGTAATCAATAGGCAATTCGTTAGAACGTTTCTATTCCTGTTATAATTTTGTTTAATCTAATGATACAGGGGGTCATATTGATTTCTCATCCAAATATATTATCACAATCCAATCCTCTTCCGATTCTGCTTAAGATCACAGATATAGAAAAAAAGAAATTACATTATGCTGAATTTTCACAAAGTTCATGGAATGGTTGAATTCTGCAGAGAAAATATGAATGCAAATGTTAATGTAATCAATATTTTATTTATTATTCTATATAGTACACTGATATAATTGGTGGATATAATAGTCTGTGATGATTTCATGTTAAAAAAACTTTGTATCAGCACATCAAAAAGGCATACTCATGAACTGTAAAATTTAACAATGGAAATACAATTATGATTTCAAATAACAAATAATTAAATTGAGATAATCCTTCGTTACGGTAATATACAAAATATTATTAAAACAATTAAAATAAAAATTCTCAGGAGTTTACTTTTTCATAAGGACGGTTTCAATTTTATTTCGTGAGATCCCATTTGAGAAAATAAATTAAAACTAGTCAAAGTGAAGAAGTGAACTTTAAGGATTTATATTTACATTGTTGTAATCATTATATGTGTGTGTATATATATATATATACATATATATAATGGATTCATGGAAGAGTTGATGAACATAATACTTTACAAAATTAATTTATTCATTCATTGCAACCAGAAGGTTGGATTTCAAATACAAATTGAAAACACAAAGCGATACAGAACAATGGTAGAAATAATTTACATCACGAACGTAAATGTATAATAAAGTAAACTAAGAGAGTGCTACATAAATTAAATTTGTCCTTACTTTCGATGAATCTTCTAAGTCCGCTCTCTGCTATGAAGAGTTAGTGTGCAGGTGAAAGACAAAATATGCAGAAAATCAAGCAGGAAAACACGAATTCCAAAGGATGTAATCAGAGTAAAAAGACACTAAGCTGAGATCCACTGAGGAGCTCAAATCCAAAATATACAAGCACTGCTTTTCAATAGGTTCCTCACATTCTACTTAATCTATCATATGAATTGAGAATCACTGAGACGTGCTCATAATATACTACAGGACTCGTATATATGTATATATACAATTTCTATTTTTTATGTATGTCTATATTTTTCGTAAAATATGGAACAAATAAAAACTTAAAATCAATTTTGAGCCCATTCTTCCCTCAGCAAACGATTTTTGTTTTCAAAGACAAAATTGCTCCATCTTTCTTTTCATCGACACTGTCGGTTGGAAGTGAAAGCGAAATTCATTCATATCTCTAGATGCGTAATCAAAAATGGCTCTCGGTATAACTTTATTGAATGGCTATTTCTAAGAGGATCGATATGTAGGAGTTCTTAACACGCAGACCCACTTTTCCATACAGCGAGGCGAGGAAAAGGTCATGTCCGAAATATATAATGAACTGTGATGCAACGAAAAGAAAATCCAAAACAAACACATATGACAAGCGCGCAGAAAAATCAATAATTTTTGATGACATCTACTAGAGGAGATTTTCACGTTTCTGCTTGGTCACCTTTTAATAGACAGCTTTTAAAGTGTTGTTCGAATTATTAGAAGCTTTTTTTTTTCTGTTCCCACTCTGCTAGCATAGTGACACAACATTTCCAGGGCCCTGGGAACGATTTTTTCACCGGGGTTGCTGAGATATATATACACGTATACACAGGGGCGGATCTAGCTTTTTGCCAAGGGGAGAGTTTGACCCAATCACGATGCAGAGCATCGTCCTCGAGCCGCGAAGCGGCGAGGCGATTTTTGGTGCGTTTTTGAACCCCTGTAACTGATATTTTCCTGGTATCTACTAACTTGTGGAGCATCATCCACGAGTCGCGTAGCGGCGAGGCTCTTTTTGTTGCTATTTACACTATGAACATGATGGACAAAGAAAGAGGACAAAATATACAGTTCCTATTCTACCCTCAACAATTGCTGTGGTAGACAAAGGAACATCCCTTCACTGCTATTATGTTAAAATGTGTAGAACAGGTGAATATGTTTTTTTTGTGGCTACTTTGAACCCCCGTAAGTGATGTTTTCCTGGCATCTACTTTGCTATTTTAAAGTTTGAACCCCCGTAAGTGATGTTTTTCTGGCATCTAGCTAACATGCAGAGCATCGTCCACGAGCCGCGAAGCGGCGAGGCGATTTTTTTTGGCTATTTTGAACTCCCGTAAGTGATGTTTTCCTGGCATCTACTTTGCTATTTTAAAGTTTGAACCCCCGTAAGTGATGTGTTTCTGGCATCTAGCTAACATGCGGAGCATCGTCCACGAGCCGCGAAGCGGCGAGGCGATTTTTAAGCTATTTTGAACTCCCGTAAGTGATGTTTTCCTGGTATCTACTAACTTGCGGAGCATCATCCACGAGCCGCGTAGCGGCGAGGCTTTTTTGTTGCAATTTATAACCCCCGTAAAAGATGTTTTCCTGGCATTTACTATCATGCGGAGCATCGTCTACGAGCCGAGAAAGCTTTGAGCAATTCGGGACATTCGGCAAGAGCGCCAAAAAAAATTAAATTGTTTAAAAATTTGAGGCGATCTGTCACGAATTGCGTAAAGCGGGAAGAGCGTATTAAAGCTTATCAAAGTTTTGCCTAAAGCGTAGGAAAGCTTAACAGAGTTTAAATTTTTGGCGCTCTTGCCGAATGTCCCGAATTGCTCAAAGCTTTCTCACGCTCTATTACGGTCTTTACGCTTTAATTAAGCTTTGTTACGCTTTGCCGCCGCTTTGCTCGCCGATTTAATGCGCCATCAATTCGGCGTCGGTGTAAACTTAGCATAACATATCTCAGGAGATCGTGAGATTTTTTGAAAAAATGACGCCGAATTGATCGCCGATTTAAAGCGCGACATTCGGCGTCGGTGTGAACTAGGCATAACATGCGGAGCATCGTCTACGAGCCGCGAAGCGGCGATGCGATTTTGTGTTGCTATTTTGAACCCCCGTAAATTATGTTTTCCTATTATCTACTATCATGCGTAGCATCGTCTACGAGCCGCGTAGCGGCGAGTCGATTTTTTTTGCTATTTTGAACTCCCGTAATTTTTCCAGAAGTTGTAGCAAGCTGACCTTCCCGCCCAATATCGTCTAACCATAATTTGCATATATCAAGATTATCCCATTTATCCATGGTTTCCTTGGCAATTTAAGAAATTTAATTGTTCTACATCTATTAGCTTAATGTGATCACCACTTCACAATCACTAAAAGACAGGAACACAATGAATATAAAACTTATCTGACCTTTATGAAATAGTATGAACTTTATTACAGCACGTTCTCAATTGTTCAGAAAGATACATTTTACTTCAGCGATGTTTCGTGTGTAGGTGTTTATCTTTCCATTCAAACAACACTGCATAATTTATTTATAATTCAACAAAATGTTTAAGATGTTACGTCATAGATTGATGAACAATATTTTGATTATTCAAACTCAATTACTCATGGCATGAATCTCAGAGAGTTAAGAGTTTGCGAGAGAGTAAGAAAGTGGATGCATCTCTCCCATATCTTACTTCTGAGTTGATTTATTGGTTTTGTATTATCTTGTATTCTTTAATCATCTTCGAGCATTCATTTACAGACCAGCAATGATATGAAATGATATGATATGAAATATTCATAAGTAAGTTCATAATATCAAATTTTGGTCCCAAAGAGAAAATCAAAGACGTAATACAGTCTGTGTATTAATTTAAAACATGGTACAAGCAGAAAAAATATATATACATGATATGAACTTTCACAAGGCTTTGCTCAAAAAGCAAGTATGTGTATTTGGCATCATGTTATACGTGAATGATTACTATTGATGTTGCTCCTTGAATTTAAATCATATTAATTTGATTTTGTAAATGAAGAGTTTTGTCTCGTTTTGTGTGACGAGGCAAAATTCTGTTTATGCCACCCTTTGCATTCATCGAAGAAATCGTCCTGAAGGTTTCAACAGTGAAAATTATGTCCTGAAAAATTAATGTAATTTATGAGGAAGTATCAGTTAACATAATATTTATGACTTAGTAGCACCTGATATGTACAAACAAATACTAAAAAATGCTTCGGTTATGTCATTATATTCCTCACAATTAACGGTGTTTTTTTTGGTAACAATACTGTTTGATTGAATGTGTGAAACCTTCATGAAGATTTATACGATGAATACACAAATTTAATAAACAAAAAAAGCGTCATTTGTGGCTGTCGGCTGTGTGACAATTTCGTACACGAAGCATAATGATATACATTAAATATATCAGACACAACATTTCATGGAGGTGCTCGAAGCATCTTGCATGTGTTTTTTAATTGAAACTTGTCTAGAAGTGCTAGGTAGGTCCCCTAATGACGAGTAAAATTACCTATGTGTTTATTGGTGAATGTTATGTAACTATATGCCGAAAGAAATTCAATTGTTCATACCTCTACATTGATATTTGTGCTAAGCCGACACAAAAATGTGTAGAGATAGTAGTCATAATTATATGACAAGTATCTAATGAAAATGTTTAAGCTTTTTTTCTTGGTAATATAATGTACAGATAACAATGGGACCCATTATATGATATTACAAAATGTTATTTTGTTTTCAATATCCCCTTGAAAGTGTTGTCAGAACGTAAACATGATGTAACAATGACAGCCGTGGAAAAACCATGCCGATTAAATCATACCTAAAGCAGGGCTCCCACTTAGCCGAGTTGGAACCTCGAGTTGTGGCGAGCTGGCGTGATCTTATGCCAAGCAGTTTTATCATTAATACATATTTCTTGATATCAAGAATTCAATTCTTGATATCACGAAATCGAATTACTGATATCACGAAATCGAATTCTTGATATCAAGAGTTACCATTACTTTACAACGTAAAATTATTTCTTGATATCAAGAATTGATTTATTGATATCAATTAATAATATAACGGATTGCCATAAGATCGCGCCTGCTCGCCACAACTCGAGGTTCCAACTCGGCTAAGTGGGAGCCCTGCTTAATTGGTTTGGAATATTGACAAAAAGAATATGGCATGTTATTTGGCGAGCATGAAAATAACAAGAACACAGACAAATGGGAACCCAATTCCCAGTTCTTGCGAAGAAAATGAAAACCGTGGACATTTTAAAAGCAACTCTTTTTAATTGAATCATCACCATTCTGTAAGAGCAGAAGAGCGATACAGATTGCATTTCAAATCAATGCTCTCGTCTGATTTTCAATAGCGGCATTTAAGCGCTCTGCACGCAAGGCCCGTTTTCTGAAGAAGAAATAAAAACATGAATTACTGCTGTCTGTATTTAACCACATGTACCTTTCACCAACTTTATCTCTCCTTATGAGTGGTATAAATTGTGCATTGTTCAAATGGTCATGGAATAGGTAGACTATTTGAGAATTGTAAATGGCGAAGCATGGCTCCATTCATGGGGGAGGGGGTTCGGGGCATTGGGAATATTAGGTTGATGAAAAGCAACAGAACAAGGCCATAGAATGAATGAAAGAGTGTTGGAAAGGTCATATCGGCCTTGTTCACGTTGACACACACCCTCTCTCTCTCTCTCTCTCTCCCTTTCGCTCCCTCTTTTCATATCTTCCTTATTCCCCCTCTCTCTCTCTCTCTCTCTCCATCCCTGTCTCCCTCTCTTTACATGTCTTACATCCTTGTTCGTCACTTTCAATCTCTCTATATAACTTTATCTCTCTCTTTTTTGTGGACATACTGCACATATCCATGCATACAGCTCTTTATCTCTACTTCCCCTCTCTCCCCCCTTTTCCCCCTGTATGTCTCTCTGCCTGTCTCTTTTTCACTCTCTCTCTCTCTCTCTCTCTCTCTCAATTTCCTCTCTTGCACCCCATCACCTGTCTACTCCTCTATTTTACTCTCTCTCTCTCTTTTTTTTTTATCTGCCTTCCAGCCCCTCCCTTCCTCTCTAATTGTCTAGCTCCCTTTAATTTATTTTCCCAAACTCTGTCGTCTCTCCTTCCTCTTCCGTCATACAGAGTCGCAGCGATCCGTCGCTCTTAAGATCGTGGAGAACCCAGGACAGTGTTTCAGGAAAGAGGTCAGGATTCACCAAGAAATTAGCGGCTTTCCGTGGTTCCCAACCTTCTACGGAAGCTTTGAAATCGCAGGTAACCAAGCAGCCCTGCCCAGGGAACTTCTTGGATGCAGCACTGGTGACAAGGGCGACACTAATTGCCTGTGCTCACCAGGAATGAGTGGTTTGATATCTTCAATGATGCTGCCGATGGACTCAGATTCCTTAACGTGTATGGCTTCTTATCCAACAACCTCTAAGAAATCAACGTGATGCTGGTCAAAGAAGCTGGCATTTTGCTAGCAAAGATCATCGATTTCGGCTGAGCCTCCGACATCTCCACTCCCTCCGTAATGGACCTGAACAAAGAGCAGATTAAGAATTCCATAAACCAAGGAGGGTATCGCCACAATCCTCCAGAGAGCATTCTGGAAGGGAAACCCTGCTTACCATCCAGCGACGTCTATGCCCTTGGAAGGCTCTTTGCGTTCATAGGTCAGGAAATGGGTTACGATGATTTCCTGAGCTATGATCGTCGCATCTACCACGCGGACAAAGAGCAGAGACTGACGGTGAAAGAGTTCATCGATGAGCTGTACGACATGCAGCTGGTAGAAGTAGGCAAGGATTGCCCCGGGTCGTCACCCTGCTGTAGTCAATGGCAGGAATTATTGCAGGGACGGTTGGAGAAGAAATTGGCGGAGATGGAAGGACATATTATTATATAGTATTATTATTATGATTCATTGTGTTGATGATAACGGGCATAAACAACGAGTAGCGGGCAGATCGGTAAAAATTAGTAATATCATTGCTATACTCTTAAGATTATTGATGACCATTGGTATATTAAAGGATTCAAAGGTCATTATCAAGGCTTACCTTTCCAATAGAACTGCCTTCATGGGGTCAAAGAAAATCCAAAAAAGGGAAACGAATGGAGAACAATTCTTTCTCTTGACCTTTGACCGATGCCTCAATGTAAGGTTACATTTTTAGGTTTCTTGTTTTTTCTTAGCCGCTCTGTTTAACTTCTTTAATGTAGAGTCATCTGCCTCAATCTGTATTGAGACGTGTAACATTATTTCAAAAAGTACGATCGAAAGGATTTTCAAAACAGTACCCTATTGTGTTACCCATAGAAATCAGCTATGTCATGTACCAGTTATGTAATGATATCATTATACATTGTAGTGTTAGCGAATTTCGTTGTTCTTGCTGTTGTCGTCGTCGTTGTTGTTGTTCGTTTAGCTTTTACGGCGCTTGTAATTCAATTTTAAATACATGTATTTTACGGAATGATATTTCAGTGGGCTGTGTACGTATTACGCTCGTAAAAATTATTGACGATAATTTCTCGAAATTGTTGGCGACCGTGATGAAATAATTTCTTGATTTGACCTTCCAATTGGACTATCAAAGCCTATTCATGAAACTATTCGAAAACACAACCCTTATGAAATATCTGTACGTAACATCGAATGAAAAAATACCCTCACATGATCTGCCCTTCTTGCATGGCCAACTCCATATACAGATACAGAAAAACTACACGGTCAGGGCTCTCTTTTCTTAAATGTAGTTGACAAATATTATAAGATGATGACATGGATCCTTATCAAATTATTAGTTGAAAGCGTACACGTGACCCGGCATTTTTTTTGCCAAACGCGTAATTTGGATAATGACCGGTCACTATCCAATTCTAATGACCGGCCATTAGTAAAATCATGTTATAAAACATCATTTTATAAAAACAAATAAAACATAATCTTATAGAAAAAAATAATACACATCATTTTGTTCGGGCATTAATAAAATTACCCACACTCGGTACCTTCAAAACAGTCCAAAAACCCTCGGCTACCGACTCGGGCGTGTTAGAATGTTCCAAAGGTACCTTGTGTGGGTGATTCTTACTAATGCCCTTACTGCTGTGTATTATTTGTATACTAATGGGAGGTTTGTTTTAAAATGCAGAAACTCCCTATACTAGACTCTCGCAAGACTCTAGTAAAGATTAATTAAAACAAACTTCTGAACTCATATATTTGATGAAGACTTATTATACAGTTATTGACTGGCAGGGGGTGTAATAAAACATTATTTGGACTGCTGAAGGGAGTTATATTTCCAAAGTAGTTATAGTTTCCAAAAGCGCGCAGCGCTGAGAGAAAATATGGTCATGAGGGGAAATATAACTCCCTTCAGGTCCAAAGAATGTTATATACCCCCTGCCGGTCAATAAATGTTATATTAGATAGCCTTGGGTCCATTTTTTTTTTGGCCGATTTTTTTTTCATTTTTTTTTTTTCGGGGACAAACAAAAATTTTGAAAAAGAAGTGCAAAAAAAAATTGACTGAAAAATGATATCTCGAGATAATTCAAGAAAGAAAAAAACACATAAAAAGCAAATTCTTATAAAAAAAAACAGATTGGGGGGAATAACAAAATTTGAAACAATTATTTCAAGGGAGAAAAAAAAAATTCATGAAACAAAAAAATAAATGACCCTCGGTAATGTATAATGTGTGTAATGGTGACATACAGTCCTCAAGAGGGCGACATGCATTGATTAAAAATATATTAATTTCACCAGCTGGTAAAATATAACACTGAAAAGTGACCGGCCAGGAAATATAACTATTTGGATTCTCGCAATTGATATCACGTGACGAGCTCTGGACCAATCACATCTCGGTATCTGTCTAAGCTATCTAATATAGAGGTTTGTTTGAACCTGCATTAATTCTTCCACTTAAATATTTGATCATCGTGCACATTAAATGAAAGCATTACTTTTGTATTGTGTAATACATTGGTGCGCATACAAACGAAACATTATCAGAAGTCATTAAACATTTGACGGAACTTAATGAAATAAGTTCCAAGAATTAGACACCAAAAATCCCCTTGTTAATTTTTGCACAGTACACAATTTAATAGAATTTGCTTTTAATATATACATACAAAACATTTATAAAGAACTCGTATTTCTTAAATGTATTTGGTAGAAAAAGATGAAGGTTGTTTAGACACCACGAATCCTTCTGTTAGATATTAATTTGTAAATTAAACATTTTGATAGAAAGCATTTCCACTCTGTAAAGGCTTTACAACAGATACATGTACATGAAACCATTACCAGAACTAATATATCGTTAAGGTATTTAGCTTTTTAGTTTTAGATTTAGTTCCTTTTATACTCACATGAAGAAAAAAAACTATACATTAACAAAACAAAGTATATTTACAAACATTGATATTCGTGGACAATAAAGACATCCACAGAGTATAGGTTTGTATTGCGTTTACACTAAACAATTTCGAAATTACATTTGACAGAAATAACTTCATAAGCCTAAATTACCAAGTCCCTCAAAAAGGATTTAGAGCCGTCGATCCTTTGGTTGCTAAATTACAAGCATACACATGTTTCCTTAGTAGTCAGGTATAAACAAACCATCAAACCGAAATTTCTACCTGACGCGCCCGCCCCCCCCCCACTCAGTGTTATTTAGGATACGCATATGCGTGTTCCCTCCTTTTGAAAACACCCCCTAAGTCCGGTGTGTAAAGTCAATAAAGTCAATGTATATACGAGCCGGACTTTGGTGCGTGAAAAGTACCCCTTGACCGGACATTTTGGTAACACGCATGCGGTCATTCTGACCCCGAAGTGGGGGGGGGGGGGCGGGCTCACGCGTGACTACCAGCATGGTACATTACGCCCCCTCAATATCTGGATACGACTATGAATTTAAGCAGATCCTGATACTGTAGGAACAATTTCCGATGAGATAGTAGAACGCCCTACGAAGTTGCCTCTTCCTAACTGACAAGCGCCGTTGCAGCAAAAGAGTCTCCGGAATCCTTCCCGGAATAGCTTGTACTTGAGGGCGTAGATGAAAGGTTTTATGCTCATGTTCAGGTAGGCGAGAACGAGCGTGAGGTGTAACCACGTGCCATTAAAATCTAAAGGACCCCCGAAACCGTGCTGCAGGAAGGTCAGGTGATTTGGCATCCAGCAAACGCTGTACATGATGAAGACAGCCAGGAAAGTGACTGTGACGTTACGGCGAACTGTCTCAGATGGAGCTTGATGTCTCTGTGGTTGGTGATGTGGCTGTTGCTGCGGGGAAATTACCTGGAGGCGGCCCTGCACCTGTGATAAGCCGGTAGACGGACCTTCGCATCGAGCTCCACTTTGATCAGGCAAGACCTGAAGGTGAGAATGTTGCTGAGGTTGAGCACAAGGTTGTTCATCGTGAGGTCCTTGGTGGCTGGTGTTGGCATTGGAGCCTTGAACTCTTCGCTGTTGCTTACGAAGCAGATAGACGATCCGCGCGTATACCACGGCCATGATTACGAATGGGATGAAGAACTCCCAGAAGAAGATCGTGATACCAACTGCCGCCAACGCAACATGGTGTCCAGCACGTTTCCTGCACACTCCTTCATCGTTGTAGCTATAACCAACAGGGTAGAAGTAATGCAGAAGAGGGGCTATTGTCCAGCAGAAGAGAATCATCAAGAGGGATGTACGCCTCTTGAATCTGGTGGAATAGACCACTGGGTACGAAACAGCTATGAAGCGTTCAAGAGACATCATACAGAGATTGTAGGTTGACACGACAAAGAGCATCCATAGGAGGCTTTCAGCCACCCACATCCGACAGACGAACTCCCCCCAGCCACCCGCCTTGGGAATATTGGGATAGGGTAAGGTGTCCCTGAGAATCAAAATGACAGACGTTATGTCGTCGATGAAAGCTTGGTGCAAGATGAGAAGATTGGTGTTGCCGCTTCTCGACCACACCAGCGTACTGGCGATAACGACACAGACCAGAGTGTTGCCGAACGCGCCGACGAAGCCAATGATGATGAAGATGACAGAGAAGAACTGCTGTTGAAAGGATTCTGATTCTTCCATCGGAGCCGCGCTGGTTGCCTCCAAAGTCATGTTTTCCGTCGTCACAATCATGGTAATTAAGGATTAAGGCAGTTTCAGAAATCCTTTTAAAATTTGACGAACAACAAATCACTGGTTACTCTATGAAATATATAATATGCAGTTTAATAGCATAGGTCACATTAACCGAATATCAACCGACGACGGTAAAAATCCAGGTACATCTAGCATTTCGATGAGAATAGGTATGACGGACAAACAAATGTCTTCGATGTTGGTAAAAGTTTTTTCATTCCAATAATTTGATGAGGGTTGGTATAAAAGAAATAAAATTAATCAGAGTCTCGGGTTGGATAAAAGAATCTAGGTCTTCATATTTTTGTCTGAATATCTCCGACATTATGAAGAATCAGGGCAGTTTTAACTCCTAAACCTTGATGAGAATGCTGCGCCTGATAATTATAAAAGAAAACAAATTAGGTCTGTTTCTTTCTGAATGCTGTAAAAGTCACCGACATTATTAAGAGTCATGCAGTTCCATTCCAGCATCTTGATGAGAAAGGTTTGTACAAAACATGAACAAATCATCAAGTGAAATTTAAAAGAAAACCAGGGCCCTGTCTTATAAAGAGTTACGATTGATCCAAATCAATCGCAAGTTTGTAGTCTCCTTTCTCTTATGTGCATACACTGTTAAAAAAAAAGTTGGGCAGATGTTACTGGGCATATCAAAGTTGGGAAAATTTCGTTCAACAATTGGGTAATTTCCTACCATCCATATAATAACCGATGAAATAATTGGGTAATGTTATTGGGCAAATTAGGTGGGCAAACGTAAGTCGGGCAACATTATTATTTAACAATAGGGTTATATCCTTATGTCAGAGGTGTCGTCGTCGAGTGGATATGTCACACGAATGTAAATCACAAGGTCCGTGGTTCGAGTCCCGCCGCGGCACTAATGTCCTTTTGCATATAATATTTTATCCAACTTATTTGCCCAACTAGTGTCTAATAATATGCTACACATTATGGTGAGAATTGGGTGAATTTCTGCTTGGGTAAATTTGTGTTGGTTAAAAGTTGGCTTGATGAAATGAATCTAGCAAAGATATAAATATACAATTATGAAATATTAACTGTCAGACCCAACTTAGGAAAAAACAAGTACGGGCAAATACTTGGAAAAAATAGGGCATTCAACATTCACTGCGAGGCATGTGGAAAGTTCCGATGTAACTAGTGTCGACATAGCTATTTCGTAAAAAATTACTATGGTTGAAAAACTAATTGCTACCCCCCCCCCCCCCCCCCCCTCCCCTCCCTCCTTTATTTCTTGACCGAACAAGGGTAGCTGGAAATGTCGTACTTTCATTGTTCTTTTTAAAAATTATAATTCTTTGGTATATTTTTGCTTGTCAGATATTTTTTTCGGATTGCGCCCCTCCCCCTTTTTACAAAACGCTGGATCCGCCCCGGTTACTGGTGCTGTTTGTGTCTTCGCCGCCAGATATGACGTCATCTCGTCGGATACCAAATTTCTCCTTCCACAGGGCGACAACGCGTCTGTTGCAGCCAAAAGCCAGAAGAACAAAGACCCCCTGCAGCGAATTGACGACGGTGAAGGCGTACCAGAGCTCAGGGACATATAGGCTGACGAAAGCCAAGACCCACGTGAACCCCAAGACACCAGACAACTGTTAAGGAAGAATCGGAGGGTATTAAGTGTTAAGTATTAAGTATTAAGTAGTTAAGACAAAGCGAACGCGGTCATAGGTTAAATCATGGAGCTCCGAAAAGTTCACTCCCCCAGATATTGAACTTTTTTGAGTCTCCCCGAAATGACTGCTGACTAATCACAAGCAACTTCCGATGGCGGAACTGTCTTTCACAACTATAGCTCTGGAAAGAAGCATGTAATGGTCTGACTGTTCGTTTATTTGATTTGGTTTATTTCACCTCTGTATCGTTTTCAGTTTAGTCTCAGATGAACTCTCGCAAGGAAAAATACAGTTATATTAATTCGAGTTGCTCAATAACATGTGAAAAGGGTGTTTACGTTCTTCCTATGTTACATAACAAACAAAAATATCAATTTTGTTCACCAACAGAAGGCTCATCAGCTTCCGTGATGTTGCTCCTGAGAGTGGCAAATGTGGATTAATGTCTTACCAAAGGTCAATTGAGTAAATAACAATATCACGACACCTCCACAAATAATTAAATAACTGCAAGTTTACCCCCCCCCCCCCATCCTCACCCCATCCCTTTATACAAAGATACCAGCAAAGCTCTTCGCAGCGCACGTGAATTCGAATTTAACTAAAAAATTAACTTTGGAACATGTTCCAAGAAGTACCATTTTTAATTTACTTAAACAAAATCCACAGTAACTTGATTGTCCGACGAAACAAAACATTATGTATGAAATGGAAATGTCTTTCACGTCCATCAAAATAGAAAAATTAAAACGATTGCAAGTCGCATTTTGTCTTCTCTTATTCCCAGGCGCGTACGCAGGGTATTTTGGTATTTTTGTTATGTGTGTAATTTTGAGGAAACCCCCCCCCCCCCCTTTGGTATTTGTTTTTTTTTTGTTTTTTTTTTGTTTTAATGCAAAATGTCAAATTTTCAAATTTCGAGACCAAAAAAAAAAAAAAATGTCCTCTTACCCCCCCCCCCCCCCCCTCGCCTATTCAGAGGCTGGCTGAGTCGTTGCGAAATTTTTTGGGACCTCCCCCCCCCCTTTGGTATTTTTATTTTTTTTTATTTTTTATTTTTTTAATGCAAAATGTCAAATTTTCAAATTTCGAGACCAAAAAAAAAAAAAAATGTCCTCTTACCCCCCCCCCCCCTCGCCTATTCAGAGGCTGGCTGAGTCGTTGCGAAATTTTTGGGGACCTCCCCCCCCCCCCCCCAAAAAAAAGTGTCCTCTTACCCCCCCCCCCCCCCCCCCCCCCCCCCCCCCCCCCCCCTTATTCAGCGGCTGGCTGAGTCGTTGCGAAAAATGTTGGGACTCCCCCCCCCCCCCCCCCCCCCCCACCCCGCTTATTCAGCGGCTGGCTGAGTCGTTGCGAAATTTTCGGCCCGATTTAAAAATGTTAAACCCCCCCCCCCCCCCCCCCCCTTGAAAAAATCCTGCGTACGCGCCTGCTTATACCAATGCCCAAAATCCAACCAGGTGTAAATAGGTACCTGGTAATTGCCGGGGTGATTATAATTGCAGGGGCCTCAGTATGAACTGCACTAAAACTAGTGAGCCTTCCATGTAAAAACAGGGCAATTTTGAACGAATTACTTTTTTGCACGAGGGAACTAACCAACTATTTTGGTCTCGAGAGCTGAATTAGGTTTTACAACATTAGTAACAAGATTATCGAAACATCGGTATTACTTTCCTACCTTGACATAGAGTGACAGTTCCTCCTTTGCTTTTACTAGAGCTGGTCTATTTCTCAGTGCTCTATCGGCCGCTTTTTTGGTAAGTCTTATCCCCACCATGGTGTCAATGAACAATATTGCATTCAGGAACAGGAGGGCAGCAAGGGGTACGCCGAAGGCGAAAAGGCTTGCATCTCCTCTAGATAGCCAGCATAAATCATCATTGTCATAGATGAGGTGCAGATTAGTACAGCCACACAAGTCGAGTGCCAGGCAAGTAACTACTATCAACGATGGGGCTCCGCAGGCGTAGAGGGCGTACCAAACGTATAATTTATTAGATTTGGCCCGAATATGTAACTTCACGCGAGAACCAAAGGTCCGATTTAGATCGATGGCCAGTGCGTTCATCCAGAAGAAAAGTGACAACAAGAAGTAATGCGTAATAGCTGCCACTGCCTTGCAAAGGATCGTATTTTGTATATTCAAAGCACCCACGTATAGTAATGCAAATGTTATCAGAAGAGCAATGGAGAGAGAAAGAATTAATTTGCCAGCCAAATTGCGAAGGGTTGGGAAGAGTGAAAAGGTAGTTATTACGATTAAAACAGATATCATGGATAGAACTGTTCCTACAGTGGACATGATTCCTAGAGTATCGAGGTTGAGTTCAGCCAATACATATTCTTTTAGACAATACACAGCAGAGCCGTCCGGCTGTATTTGGAACTGATCAGGTGGGAGGACAGTATCGCCCTTCAGGATTCTCAAGGATTCTTTGGTGTGGTTTGACACAAATTCAAACTCGCTTGCTTGTACATTTACATATTTGTCACACATGAGTGTCGTATTGTCCGGACATAAATCATCTACGTTTGAAACACTTATAATATATTGCCCTGTCTCCCTAGTGATGTTGACTCTGAATGGTCTCAGAAATGTTTTGTTGTAATCTGAATATGTCCAGGAACTATGGGACTCACAGTTCCATCCTGCAGGAACATCAATCAACAGTTCTACCAGAGACAGGTTTCCGAATGAAGGCGTGTATAAACAGGATGTGTAGTTGAACAACGTATTGGTATCCTGATCTAACTCCATACTGGATAGGGACAGGGCAGTGAAATTCATTTCCACATCAAAATACAATTGACATAACAGATCAGAAGCGGTTTGGTAACAAACGTCTTTCTCCTCTACCTGACCCTTTGTGGGGATACAGGACATTTTTGGCGGTGATGAAATGACAGAGAATACTAATAGGTCTAAGAATGAGGCGATGATAAGATTGTTTACTGCGGCAGCAAAGTATTCTGCGTCAAGTGATGTCATATTCATCATGTCGAATGACGACAAGTTCATTGATTTCTTAGAGTCCGTTTGACCATAGTAGAATGACAGAAAAACCCTTCCGTTCTCGTTTACCGGGACACGTTCGCATTTTTCAGTTGTGGTGTTGTATTTCGATCCGGAGAAACAAAACAATTCTTGGCATATGCTCGTGATGGGGTCAAAGGCTTCGTTTTGTCCACAAGACATCGCAGCCTGCACCTGATCATCGCTTGCAAAGATGAAGTATTGAACGAATGGTGGAGTTCCTCTTCCTTCTAAACTAGTTCCATCATTGGATCCATAGTCAAATGAATCGCACAGTTGAAGATAGTCTGTGCACACGTCAATTCCACTACAACGTGCGCAGTGCAGATTCTGATAAATGGTACCGTTCTGTTCTACGGGTGCAAGGTAGGATGGACACTTCATCTGGGTAGGCCTACCGTTGGGATAGTCCCCTTGACAGGTCTTCACATCGACCCGAAAACAAGGCCGAGGTACGATGTCATCAGGTATATTAGATGGTGGTTCCAATATGGCTTCACAAGTCCCTAGCCATCCTGATACCAAATCATCAAACGTTACATCGTTAGCGTCGCTACTTGATGTTGAAAACTGCGAATCACATCGCCAATTCCGCTGCCATGGCTGGACTCTAGTTAAGGACACCCCTTGACAAAGTGCGCAGTATATGTTCTTGAAATGGCCTATGCCCCGGACAGTTACGGGAATTGTGAATATGTCCTCAGATACCGCCGGATTCTCACAGTGTTTGCGATATAAACTATCTGGTAAGACATGAGCGGGGCACTTTGAAATGAGGTGGTACGACGCATAGATCGTTGCGTTTTTACCTCCTCTTAGGCCATATCTTGTCCCCCGAATGGTGGTGCACGTCTTATATTGGATATATTCATCCTCCCGTGCCTTGTTGTCATGTATAACACCAGGGTCCCCATCCGATTCCCTGGCTGCGAACGTCTCCTCAGTGTTGGGGCAACATTCATCGTAAAGGGCGCACTTTTGATCGCACTTACACACTCCTTTATTCCTGTTGTCACAAGAGAAAGGACGGTAACGACTGGGGCAGGATGGATCCAGGAATTGGTGATGTTGTCGCCCTTCCTGACTGCATTCGACAGCTTCTGCATGCGTACAGGAAAAACCCATGTATATTAAGAGGATGACACTAACAACAACTACAACGACAACAATTATAATACTGCTAATAATAATCATTATTATTATAATAGTAATGATAATAATAACGTCAATCTGTATACCGGATAACAATTATAATACGATTCGTTATGCGATTAACTTCAACAAGTTTGTTACCTTGATCAGAATTACTACTGCAAGAAAATTTAAGTCTTCAGGGCTTTCTTAAACGTATCAAAACAAAACATATTACAAATGGTTAACGGTACAAACAAATTCACAGAGCAGGAGATGATGCTATCTTATCGAAACAGGCTTGAATCGTCGGCGAACTAACGCAATTTGAAATAAGATGAAGAGTTCAGTACAACGTTTAAATATATCAGGAAAAGGATTGGTCCTAAAACGAATTCCTGGGGTACCCCCACACTTCAGTTCATTCCTTTCATAATCAATACTGTCAATATGAAACAAATTAATACATGTTCTCCCGTTAATTTGTAAACAAGTCCAATGGTATCCTGGTATGGCAAAATGGCTTAATTTATTTTGAAGTATGATAATTATAATAACAATAATTAAGTAATATTGACTGCCTTCTGGGCAATACGACATATATCGCCCGAACCGAAGGTGAGGGTGATATATGACAAGTCGTATTGCCTTGAATTAGGCAGTCAATATTACTATTATTAACCACATCAGACATCTAGAGCAAACAAGAAACTCTTACTATCTTATACTCTTAAATTATGTAGGCTACACAGGGTTTCCTAGCATTAGAAGTTGCAAAAACATTGTCAAACCAGCACTGTTCATCCAGTGTTTGACAGATTTTCGATACACTGCAAACAGTTTGCCTACACTGTAAAAAAATAATAGTCGAAATAACTCAATAAAATTGAGGAAAAGAATTGCCTTATTTTTATTAAGTAAATATTACCTACGGCATCTTAAGTAGAGTTTACTTATTTTGCTGAATAAATTTTTACTCAGTTAAATCGAGTTACATTAACGTAAATAATTTAAGTATTGTAATCATTTTAGATAATTAAAAAAAAGCTATGATAGGATTACATATTGCACGATTTGGTACCCATCTAATCTAACAAGTAACATCCACTAATCATTCACTACTTCTATTTAAGATTTAACCGTATATATATATCTACCACCATCACAAACTATTACATACGCTTCAATTCGACACATATTGAAAGGCTCCAAATTTTATATATACTTGATCGTAGCATCTTAAAAGGAAAATTGGTTGACAATTTCCTGAAATATCAAGTTTTGATTTGTTTTGAACTGGGTAACAATTAAAAATTGTCTTGTCTTTGCTTAGCCATGTTAAATGAATTAGTAAATGTTTTAAAGTCCTTAAATTTTCATTCAACCACAAAAAAGAATTGTTTTATTTAAAAAAAGAGTTTAATTTGGTCTTAATGAATATTCATAAATTATGTAAATATTTCTATTACGCACTGCATCGGTCCTTACTTTAAATAGATAAGAATAATCAACATAAATTGTTTGAGTAATACATATAATTTCTGATTTTGAGTTAAAATTACTAAATTAATACAAGCTGAAATTACTTAAAGTTCTTATGTATTTGATTTTACTTAAATATTCCACGTATGTTCTACTAAATTGAAAGTTTGAGTTAGCAAGACTTAAATTTAGTGCGTAAGTGGCAAAACTAATGTTTACATGTAAATTCTACATGGAAAAAATACGTAAAAATTACCAATGAACAAATTATTTTTTACAGTGTAGGGTGTGATTGTGACGTCACAATAGAGTTCGCGCAAAGTGCGCATTTTCTTATACACGATGCGCGATGTAAATTACAATAGCTGATGCGCGATGTAAATTACAACTGGAACTATATTATTGCTCACTAGTTTAACACGCATTTTGCCATTGACTTTTCAGAGCGGGCTAAAATATTTGTCCATTGACTTACTGTATAACCTATATTGCCCGCCAAATTACACACAAATCCCATTGACTGTTCAGAGCGGGCTAAAATATTTGCGCATTGGTTTACTGTATAACCTATATTGCCCGCCAAATTACACACAAAATCCCATTGACTTTTCTGAGCGGACTAACTTATTGTAATTTTTTTGAGGGCAATAACATTTAAAAATTGCCCTGCTCAGATGTCTGATACGTTTAATAATAGTGAATATATAAATATTAGTAATACAAGTAATAATGATAATAATTACTACTTTTATATTGCGCATGCATCCATCCCCGGGGATGACTAGGCGCCCACTGGAAATTAAACGCCTTATATTTACCCTGGCCTAAGCCCAACTGCCCTCAAGCGCTAAAAGGATTCGATGAATAAATTTCTATCGGGTACCCATTTGCTACACTAGGGTGGAGAGTGGCACGTGTATATGTCATGTCAATATCATGCCAAAGGGTATTAATGCCTCAAGATCGAACTGCCAAGCACGTATAATGTGTTCCGAACTTTATTTATATGGGATATACAACAAGTTTTAATTTAAATTTTCTTTGAGTCGATTTTCCTATATAGGCCAAGAGCATTAGTTTTAACATGGAAATTTTTGGTAACAAGCTGATTTTTTCAGGATAGCTCCAAGAATATGTCTAGATTAACATACTAAAAGTCCTCGTATATCCTCCTTGAGCGTTTTCCGTAATCCAAGATGGCGTCCAAAATGGCCGCCATTTCCTGAATTTCTTATAGCTTTGCAACTAGATCACCCAAATATAAAATTTTAATGTCTAAATATATGTTTTTTAGCATAAGGAACTCATAAAAATACATGTCGATAAATTTTGAAACACACAAGTAGCTATAAACCACTTTAGCCCATCCCGAAATCCAAAATGGCGCCCAAAATTGCCGCCATTTCCTGTATTTCTTATAACTTTGCAACTAGATAACCCAAATACCAAATTTAAATGTCTAAATATATGTTTTTCAGCATAAGGAACTCAACCAAATACTTATTAACAAATTTTGAAACACACAAGTAGCAGTAAAACCATTTGAGCCCTTCCCGAAATCCAAAACGGCACCCAAAATGGCACCCAAAATGGCCATTATTTCCAATTTTATCTCATTGTACTAAAGTAGATACGTTATGAATATTTAATGTCTAGACTAGAAAAGCACCATTTAAATACATATCAGTACAACAATCTTTTAATAAAAAAATACTTCTTATGCATAATGTACACACACACCCACATACACATATGGCTGCTTCCATCATCCTCAACGATATCAGACTGACAGTGTGCAATCGTGAAGAGTACTCAACATTAGATGGAACTGAAAATGTAGACACATTAGTACCAAGGTCGCTAAAGTTTTGTATACATAATGACTGTAAGATAGGTGCGGTATGGATGTTGCTTTGCAGCACTAGTTGGAGGTAGACTTTCTAACTTAAAAGATGAACTCAGAGAACTGCGGTACCGATTGCCCGTTTAATTGTATGCAGTGTGACGGTAGTCATCAAGATATTAAAAACTGCTGGCCCCATAAAGGCTATCCCGGCTCTTTTTTACCTCGTCATGGGTGCTTCCACTGCGAATGGATCAAGCAAGTCATAGTCAAGTTTCTTGTGGACCATATTGAAAGTTTTATGACTGCCCTGACGATAGATTGCAGAGACCGTATCACACCCTGTCACAGCATAAAGAAACATCAGGCAATTTTTAGTGTCCCCTATGGCATGCCGAATTTCATGAATGTTGGAGACCGTGACAGGATTACTGCGGCATAGCATGTGCATATCTGTGGAAGTGGTTGCCGGAGCAACTAGCATGACTAGTAAGTTTGTGTCCTTACCAACGACAACAATGGGCACCTGTTCTGACTCTGATACTGCTTGTGCTGTAGAGACAATCAGGGTAGTGGCATCCGCTTCTGCCTGCTTGATACATATTTTGTCACGTAGCGTTTGTATAAGTCTCATCTTATTGTTGCTGTTGGCAAGGAAAGCTGTTTTGGGTTGTGCTTGTTGGCATAAAATATATTATCATCAAATAAAGAGGTACATCTTTGGGCTATTCGTCTCTGCTCAGCTACCTTTGTCGAAGTTGCACTTCCATATCCATCGAACACCACCGTCAAATGAGCTCCATAATGCTTAAGGGTGCAGTAGGCGACCACCATCTTAAACAAAGAGACCATTTCTGGCAGGTTGGATTGCTTGGAGAACGAATCAAGCAGGAGACCCAGAGAACTCTTTGTAATGGCTTCCGCATCACCCCACCTTTGAAAGGGAAAGTGTGTGGGAATAAGTTCATAAGCAAAGAACGATTCCATCTCAGTGTTGTTATTCAGGACACATGCATGTGATTCTGTTGAACAGTAGCGTTGGGTTGACTTACGTGATTTGTCCCCTGATTTTCACTCTCTTACTCTTGGCACCAATGGTCTTCACCTTGTCCTTACGATGTACGTAGCTTGATATCTGTAAACTTCCTACCATGCATTCGTTTCGGATGCCGCTACTAGGCTGATTTGTACAGGTTAATCACAATTAACAGATAAGCCAGCGATGATGCCAGTTGACAAGGAGACCAGGCAATTAGTTTCTATCCAGCAAATGGTGATGTGCCTGCAGCCATCCAACAAAGATGACCTGGTACTTTGCCGTATGTCTTTATGCTGCTCTGATGTACCAGTGTGTACTCCGGTGAACTGTTCCAGTTCATCACAGGTAGAAACACAGCGAGGAAGTGCATGAACCCACTTAGCCAATGTACTGTCTGTGATTCCACGCCCACGAGTCATTTCTATAGATGTTTTCAGCTGCCGCATCAGGAAATTTTCAATGGTCTGATCAGAGAAGTTTCCACCCCAGAATAAATCCACACGGCGGATGGTGAAGTATCCCTTTTCTGCGAATGGTGTATATTCATTTCCTGGCATGGTTTGCTCTAGAGCTTACATCTGTTGTAAAAACAACCTGGCAGATTTGAACTAGGGAAGATGTCCTGCAGCATGGAAATGTTGTATCATTTCCCTCACACAGCTGAGATGGAGCTTCCAGTCCCCTGTCCTTTCAGCTGGAATAATGAAACATTGCAGAAGAGACACATAAATGTCGGATATACTGCAACCAAAGTTTCCCTGCCCTACTGTGTCCTGCTGCCCGATCAATGAGTTGTGAAATGATCTGACTTTAACTGTTTGACACACTCTTCTCAGGTACAGCAGTCACCTTCTTGTCCTGGTTGTGGAGTGCACCATACAGATTCGCCAAGTGGTCCTTATCTATGCTGTCTAAGACACCAGGTTTACCCATCAACACGCCAATGAGGGCAGCTGAAGTAAGAATGTGAGCACGAAGAGAAGGGGAAATGCATGACCAGATTGCATATGTATGACAGACCCTTTGGCGTACACTGTCTCCCATATATCTGCAAGCATACTTTCGCCCATGACGTGGACTATATGCTTCCGAGATATGACATGAGGAGGTTAAATCCACCAAAACGGACGATTACTTTTCCTAGGTCTTGAGGATAAGCTACAATCTCTGCTGCCTTGATGTACGAAGGCTGGTCAAATGTTACTGCACATATTCTTAAGTTATGTTTTTCACATTGTGACTGTGCAAAGTATAGTGCCGTGTAGATGGTACTCGGATGGGAGGGGTCTAAATTTATGATGGGCAGAGTTTCAATTCTCGTACTGGTCACTCTGCATGGCCACTTTCATGAAACCACTCCATGAAAGACAAAGCTCAAGTTAGATGCTACTTGTAAGTGTCGGCTTGCATGGTGATGTAGATATACAATAGGCTTGCGGGTACACCCTGTGAGAGAGAGAGAGGATTGTCCTGAAAAGGACTCTCGGTAATCTTTCTAGAGGGTTTAACTCACGCACGCCAGCTATTCTCCACTCCTGACGACGGATATAGTCAACCTGTTCGAAACGTCGAGCCACTCCCGCCACTCATCCTCTCCAAGAAAGATAAGCAACAGTCTTTTTCAAGACTATACCAACAGTCCTTTTCAGGACTACAAATCCCTCAAGAAAGATTGCCGAGAGTCCTTTTCAGGACTCCTCAATCCTCCCTCTCTCTTACATGGTGCACCCGCAAGCCTACTGTATAAAGCTCATGTTGCTCAGCTCAAGATGTCTATCTGTTCACGAGAGCCACACTTCCGGTGTTTATACGCAGCTATTTCTACAATATTGGCGACAGAAATGACCTGGTCTACTAGCAGAGATGACATGGCATGTGCTATTGAGGTGCATTTCCTGTTTGAAACCTTGTGACTTTTCCCTTTACGACATTAATTGGTACTAATGTGTCTCCATTTTCAGTTCCATCTAACGTTGAGCACTCTTCACGGTTGCACACTGTCAGTCTGATGGAAGCAGCCATATGTGTGCATGTGTGTGTAGGTGGATGGGTGGGCGTATATACTTTATGTATAAAAAGTATTTAATTATTTAATGAAAGGTTTATTTGTACTGA